>JAIPRL010001851.1:0-30132 GCA_025469235.1 Pemphigus obesinymphae | reverse complement strand
AGAATAGATTAAGATGGCTCGGGCATGTATTAAGGAGGGATGAGACTGAGGCAGTAAGATTAGTAAGGGAAATGCATGTTGTTGGTAAAAGGGGGAGGGGAAGACCGAAAAAGAGATGGGGGGATGTTATGGCGAGTGATATGAGGAAGGTGGGAGTAAGTGAAGAAGATGCGGGAGATAGAGTTAAGTCGAAGTGTAGGACCAGGGTGGCCAACCCCAAATAGTTGGGAGAGAAGGCGAAGGAGAAGAAGAAGATATATTATTCATTTTTTTTTTTAAATTATTGATTCATTTTTTTACATAAATTTTAAAATGTTTATATTATATAAAATAGTAAACAAATATAATATTGGTATGAAATTGTATTATAATAATTTGTTTTTTTTTTGTATAAACCTACCCTATCGAAAATTAAACCTAAATACTTTAATGTTATTGTACGACTGTACCCAATACAATAAATAATAATTATTACATATAATTTGAAAAAATTTAAGAAAAACATTATTTATGATATATTTATTTCATTATATATATTATTATTTTTTGTAATATATATTTTTTATTTTAAAATTACAAATCACATAAAAAAAAATGCAGCGTCAAAAATTTCCTTGCGCCGAAATGACCGCATTGAAATGTCTGATTCCCAATATTATTATTTATTAACATTATTACATACTATATAGGGTACCAGATTCACCAGATGAACCTGATCAAGTGGAAATATTTCCATTCTTTGAACCATTAAACATACCCCTTGAAGACATGGCGGAGGATACAGAACCGATATATAATGGTATTAACAGTTATCAACAGACTTCGGTTGTAGAAATTCCAAATAAAACAAATATACTGCCATTGCCCAACATGATGATGCAGCAATCTCAGTTCCCAGTATATGCTGATAACCAAATGAACTGGAGTATGCCACCTGAAAAAATGATAAAAATGGGTCCTCCGCCAAACAATATGTTCATTCCACCTAATTCGATGATGATGAATAATCAAATGTACATGGGCAATCAGATGCCCCAACATCCTCAGGCTTTACCACTGCAACAACAACAACCAGCACCCCAACATTATCAACCATCTATTCAGGAAGACCAATGGATGGGTTCACCTGGGCCACTATTGCAACATTGGAGTGCACAACAGCCACCTCCCAACTATACACCACCATATTTTGCAAGAGGTGGTGGTCAATGTCACATAAGACAGGAAAATTTTAGAAGTGGTAATTATGAACCATATCAGGGCAAAATGAACCGTATTAATCAATGGGTAAATAGAGGTGGTCCATACAATCGAAGAGGCAATTATTCAGGCAATGGTGGTCGCTTATGCAAATATTATGCAAAAGAAGGTTGCTGTAAAATATTGAATTGTGCATTTTTACATTCAAGGAGTTAATATAAAATATATTTTATTTGTTTATATATTAATTTTTCTTTTTTTTTTACTCTTTTTGTGACCAAATAAAACTAAATAAAAGTTAAGAATTAGTAAGAATAATTTTCTTACTTCTTACTCCTAATAATGATTTTAATTTTCTATTTGATTTTATAATATATGACATTATATTATTACAAATTTTTTGTTGATGAATACATATATAATATAACATGTATAATGTTATTTCTAGATATAGTTTTTATGGTTTAATATTACTTTTCATTATAAAATATATTTTCTTCTCATAAAAATATTCATTCAGGTAGTTGGTATTGATTTTAATTGTATTGAACATAAAATCCTAATGTTAAACATGAGACTGAGATTAGTTATTAATTTGCTTTTTATATTCAATAATTTACAAAAGTATGAAATATATTATCGAATATAATATATTAATATGATAAATATATTATATTATTTATATAATATCATTAAAATTACTAATATGACTGAGGTATGATCATAAATATAATATTTAAACATAATCTAGTAGTCGCCCCTTATTAGACTCACTTTGAAACCAGATCATTTGAGTTAATTATCAAATGAGGTGAATAACTAAAAAATAAATAAATAAATAAAAATACTTATTTTTAAAAAGTATTTATTGAGATTTCAGCTATTATTATGTAATAAAATAATGTATGGGTATTTAATAGAAAAGTAGTAAAATATTATAATAACCAAATTAATTTTTATGAAAAACCATTTAGGGTTGATTGGATTTTCCCTTCTTCCCATTTTTCTTCCCTTTCTTCTCATTCTTAATTTCTTTTTGCCAATTTTTTTTTGTGAGATTATTATTCATTCACTATACTATTCATTCATCATACTAACATTGAATGACTGCTTGGTTTATCGCGAAAATCTTAATTTAATTTATCTCCACGAAAAGAGCAAAATACTGGTACTGTTCGATTTTAAGAATTATTTTTTAAGCAACTTATTATACTTTCTTTATACGATTTTATATTTATGTATTGAGTAAGTGATCATTGGTGTAATAACCCATATGAAAAGTAAACGGGGAGCCATTACCCGCGAATACATGTCAGCTATCTATTTTGTAACCATATAAAATGTATATTTTTCACTTAATTAGATGATTCTAATTCCATCAGAACATTGCAATGAGTACATAAATTTTAATTTTAAAAATATATTCAAATTTTCCATAACATTTACAAGAGAATAATCGAAGCACTTTTTAAAAATTATTTTTATTTAATTAGATATTTATGTTCAAAATTTTGGAAATTTTAAATGGTTGTAATTATAATATAAAATATGAAAATGAAAAATGTGGCTCAATAATAGTAGTTTTTGACCAAAAAAATAGTGTGGAAGTCCCTTAGGTTAAAACTAAATTATAAAATAATTTTTGTTAACTATTAGGTACTCAATATTGTGTTATTGATATAAAATAATGCTATGTATGTGCTATCTTGACACTATGCAATTGAAGTATGAATAGTATTAATTGTGCTTTGTTTACTTTTTATACGTGTGCATAATTTATGTAGGTACCTAATCTATTGATACTTATCCTGATATATTTGTTTACTTTTATTTTTACATTGTAGTATTAAAAATCCATATCGTTACAAGATTATGCAATTGATTGTTTGTAGATACTATTAAACCAAATTATGGTTTGATTTACTCTTCAAGAAAATAACAATAAAGTACCTACCAAATTCTAATGTTTCCTAATACAAACGTGTTTTCATGATTTCATTTTTAATTATTTATTGTTTTTTATTTACATATTATTATCGAATATAAATTAATAAATCATCTTATCATGAGTCTTAACTATCATAATATAATAAACATTAAATTATTTGTCACTATACCTATATAAGTCAAGTGAAACAATATAATTATTCAATTTAATTTTAGATTCTGAGCGAAGTGAGGAATGTATTGGTTTTACGATGATGTGTTTTTTTATATGTCTGTACCCAAAAAATCTATAAAAAGTGTTCCGATCAATACATGTAGACTATATTACACTATTTTTTGGTAGCAAATTGCATCTAGTTGGTACTTTAGGGAGGTCATTTTTCAATTTTTAATTTTTTTGATAAACACGTAAGAAAAAACGATAAAAAAATTTACATAAAAATCGAATAACACGATTATGGTAAAATTCTTTATAACTCCGAAATAATTTATGCTAGAGGCATAATATTTTCACCACAAACGTATATAGGTACGTAAAATATTAATACAATTTTTAGGCTATTTATAGCAATATTTAAATTTGAG
The DNA here is from genome assembly GCA_025469235.1 of Pemphigus obesinymphae. Classification (NCBI taxonomy): domain Eukaryota; kingdom Metazoa; phylum Arthropoda; class Insecta; order Hemiptera; family Aphididae; genus Pemphigus; species Pemphigus obesinymphae. The sequence goes on along the minus strand of JAIPRL010001851.1, from coordinate 26,400 downwards.
ACATTTAATTCATAATAGACAATAAACATACAAAATAATTCAAAATCGGTTGATACAATAATTTTTATTTATTTCATTTTTTTCGATACTTATTTCGATATTTATTATTTTGGTATAAAATGTGTTCGAATTTCGAGGAAATAATAAATAAATAAAAAAAGGATCTATAAACTTCAAAATTTCACCAAAAACAAATGTAAATACATTATGAAGGCAAAAAAATAATTGAAAATCTTAAATAGTTTTGGGCTTCTTATTATAGCAATTTTCAATTTTAAAGCATTTAATTCATAATGCGTATAACTTTTCTATATGACGAGAGAATTAAATTTTAATTTTTTATTTTAATTTTGCATTTAATTGAAATTTTTGGTAAATAATTTTTTTTTTCAATATTTTGGGTGGGGCACGTGCGCGTGTGACCTTTGGCACGAGTTGTCACTAGGTAGAAGTGTTTCACTCATTGGGGTAGTATACTGGTAGTGGATATATTGAATTTGAAATCTATGATAAATCATTTCTTTCGATAACTGAACGACTGAACGAAGCTTCAGTGTATATTTCATATAACCTACGTATTATTATATTCAGTAACTGAATAATATTGTATGGTGTATATATGTATCTATTAATACATATATGTATAACTGTATAGTGTATTATCAAACTTATATTAATTTAAGAATATTTAAAACTATTTATTATTAGTTATTACTAACTGATGGTATAAAAAGATTCTATAAACTTTAGATGTAAATGACATTGTAACATTTTAAGGTCTTAAAACCAAAAATTACCTACATAATACGAGTATATCTAGTGATGTCGTAAATAAATGAATGAGTATACATACCCGGATTCAGGTACGTGGATTTTTTCCATACGTGGTCAATAAAAGTCAAAGAAATATTTTTTCCCAAATATCGAAAAAAACTCTTTTTTCTAAAACGGGAAGGCTTATAAAAGGCAATTATAGGTATCAATAATTCTAGTATGAGTGCTTACCCATTTTCCGGTAGAAAATTTCATCAAATTTGTAGATAGGTATTTTAGAGAAGTAATTTTTCAATAGTTTTTTTTTAACGCGTCAAGAAAAAAACTGCTGAAAAGTTACAAAAAAAACACAATTTTGAAAATTCAAGATTAGTTATTTCTTCGTAATTCCGAACATAATAGTCATAGGGATTTGAATTTTACACCAAAAATGTATGTGATATTAACTTAAATTTATTCGTGGCCTATATTCGAATTTCGTTGAAAAAAATAAGTTTTAATAATTGACATTTTTACCAAGTATGTAGTTACTTACAGCGTTTGGAACGTTTACAAAAAAATCGAACGCGTTCGCATTCGAATTCATTGTTTTCCTAAAGAAAGCATTCAAGTCTATTAAAAAATGAACGCGTTCATTTTTTTTGAAAACTGATTGTTACGCAACTTGGTACTTACTTAGATATAGTTTACAAAACACCCATTTTTTCTTAAAACGTGCGCTTTAACGTGTTCATTTCAAAAGTGCTTGAAAAAAATTGCGGTCGGACTTTGTATTGAAGTTAAATAGCAACTTTAAGTTGATTATGTAAAACAACATACTTTACGTTGCGTTTTTATAGTTTGTAAATGTAATTATGTACCATCAATATTTTTACTGATAATTTTGTAGTACTTTTTTGAATATTTTTTATTTTATCGGGACATATTTTCACATAATAGGCATAATAGGTGTGATTGAAAGAAGTACACATAAATAATATTTCAATTAATTTGTTACATAAAATGGTATTTCACAACAAATCGGAGGATATTTAAATATTTTCAACTTAAATTGCGACATATGCAAGCGTGGCTATGTTTCCCTAGATACCTACGATAATGTAGAGTAATATATACGTTAATAGTTAATAGAACGATAATATTCCATTGTATTTTGTACTATGTAGACTGTACATAATATTATGTTTAAAATTAAATTACTCCATAGCATAGAATACAAGTACCTACGTAGAACCATATGGACATACCTAATCTCATTTATAACTCTTTATAACTATAGTCTTTCAATAATTATATAACTAGATATTATCAGTAATTGCATTTATGTTTCTTTATACTCATTCATTATTGTATTTTATTATTTTTTTACTATTTATCTTACGAAATACTCGTTTTACATTTTATTACAATTATTTACTAATCTCACCTATGTATCATTTATATTTACAACGTGTATTTGGGCTCAACCCGTTTAAATAACAATAAATAAATAAGTATATAAATAACTTATTGTACGTCTATATTTAAATGAGTGTTATATTAAAATTTAAATACTATCAGCTTAATTTTAATTTTATAATTTATTAGGTATTATTATCATAGATTAAATTAATTAATTATTGATAATCGTGTCTCCAATGCATGATAAAAATTTAAAATAATATAAATTTTGTACATATCAAATATAAAATTAACGTTAAATGAACGAAGTAAGACCATTCACGTTCGTTAAGAAATGGAACGCGTTCACAAATTCGTTCTAATGCATTTTAAATGAACGCGTTCATAGGCCGTTCAAAAATAATAAACGCGTTCTTTCCAAACACTGGTTACTTAGTTTTTATATTGATGTACTATATTTTTCAAAAAATATTATCTCAATTTTAGGGTCATTATAGCAATTTAAAATTTTGAAATATATATGTATTATATTTTATATCGAGATTCGGTTAGAATCGTTTAAAATATATTTTAAAACACAATATTATATTAGATATACTAGCTGAACTACTCGGCATTGCTCGGGTTGGATTGTTCTGATTTAAATAATATTTTAATCCTCAGAAACTTTTCTGTATACAAAATAGCAATCCCATGCATATTCTTTTGCCCTAATATTTATTATTTTACATATTCTATTTGCTTAATCCATTTTAATAAAATTTAATTAAGATTGTTTAAAAAATATTTTATATACCTATTTATATATTTGGATAAATGTTACCGCGATTGTTGACTGAGTACAGCTACACCGCATTGACGTGGTATACCTATATCTATACCTATATCTAATTTGTGGTTCAAGGTATATTTTCTGTACAACCAGGCTTCTTATAAATGTAAAACCCATATTTTACCCCTTTTACTTGTAGAATTTTCAAAAATTCTTACATAGCGGATTCCTAAGTCATAATAGCTATCTATATACCAAACTTCAACCCGATGCATCTAGTGATTTGAGCATGTTCGTGAAGTTGGCCCCCCGACTTTGTACAATCTTGACCAAACCATCGCCAATATTTTGCAAATTATTTGCAATAATTTGCAAATTGATTTTCAGAATTTGCATACCAATGGTTTCCCCGCAATTGCCATTTTAGTTTCGGGGGGCAACTACACGTAGCCCCCCGACTTTGTCAGCTCGTGACTGGACCGACGCCAATATTTTGCAAATAATTTGCAAATTGATTTCAGAATTTGCAAACCAATGGTTTCCCCGCAATCGCCATTATAGTTTCGGGGGGTCAACTACACGTAGTCCCCCGACTTTGTCCGTTCAATTCGGGACTAATGCCAATATTTTGCAACTCTTTTGCAACTTATTGCAACTGAGTTGAAAAAATTTGCAACCGACGCCTTCATGGTGAAAAATCCATTTTTATTATGGGTTCCTGTGTGAAGTAGGTCTCCCGACTTTGTTCGATTGATTCGGGACTAATGTTAATAGTGCCAATATTTTGCAACTTATTGCAACCGACCCCTTTGTAGCGTAAATTCAATTTTTGTTCAGGGTGCTGTGTGTCAAATCCAACCTATGGCAGGTTTAAAAACTGTAAACTTCTATTAATTATGATTTATGAGCAGAATGTTTAATATTTATCTAGTAATTGTACCTATACGTACCTATACTATATAGTATATACTCAGTTAGTCAAAGATTTAATTATTTAGTAATAATTTTCTACACGTAGCCCCCCAACTTTCTCAGATCTTGACCGGACCGACGCCAATATTTTGCAAATAATTTGCAATCATTTGCAAATTTATTTCCAGAATTCGCAAACTATAGGTTTCCCCGCAATCGCTATTTTAGTTTCGGGGGGCCAACTACCCGTAGCCCCCCAACTTTGTCAGATCGTGACCGGACCAACGCCAATATTTTTTAAATAATTTGCAATAATTTACAAATTGATTTCCAGAATTCGCAAACTATAGGTTTCCCCGCAATCGCCATTTTTGTGTCAGCGATCAACTAAATGTATAACGATTAATATTAATAATATTTTTTACATTTGGTTGCCTGAACATATTTTGACTTTAGTTTTTAAATATTTTACGTGTATAATATTATAACATATAATATATAACATCTATTGCAAAGTACAAAATAAATGTAATTACTGAATATTGAGATTTGTTTTTAATAAATTTAAACATAAGGTAATAAGGTTAAGTATGTATTGCGACGGCATCACTTGCGAACGATCAGTGGGTTTGCATGAACGGGTAAGTACGTAAAGATTAAAACACTTGACGAATACTGTTCTTAAAATAGACTATAGCTTGGAAGATTTTAAAATTAAAAGTAAGTAACAACACGCTTTTAATCCGGACGATGTCTGATACGATAAAGCAACCATTTTTTGAGAAAAACGAATATATTTTGACGGTCAATACCCCAACATAACATTTTTTTAAAATTAATTTTGATTTTTTTTTTGAAAAACATGTACCGCCTTAAACTTCAGTAAATTAACGTATTTTTAATATATAAAATTATTATATAGTTTTAGCTGTTTTAGTAATAATATATTATTGTCGTGCCCGTGAATGTTATTTTTGTACCTACCTATGTATTACGCATCGCACCGCTGTATTGTTGATTGCTGCTATTAGCCGGTCGTTCACGGCCATAGATTACATAATATAGATAGTATTCTTATTCTATGGTCTCGGCGGCCGACCTTCCATATGAATTATTAATATAGTAAATTATAATCACATCGAACCAGAGTCGGACTAGGCCCCTGACTACAGTTCTATTGACCCCAACGGTGGCGGTTCATGATAAACGGTGAGGGCGAGGGGGGGGGCAAAAAAAATGTTTTCTCATTTATATTTCATACATACACTTTACTTTTAGGTTTCTAAATATAAGTTTACACACATTATATCCCCGTTGTTTTTTGGCCATTATTTTAAATTCTGAATGTATAGAGAGGGAGCTAGTAGTTTTACAATGATATTTATTTTTTTTATTTTTCTTTGTTAATAAATTTTCTACCAGAAGGAATGCTCCGATCTTTAAAAGCTCAACTTGTTTCCGGTAAAATATTGCATCTAGTTGATCTAGTCTAGCATCTATTTTAAAGAAGTCATTTTTGGATTTTTAAATATTTATTTAATGCGTAAGAAAAAACTACCAAAAAATGATGAAAAAACGCCAAAAATACGATTTCGTCAAATTGAGATTTTTCATTTTTTTAGTAATTTCCAAAATAATGACTTTAAAATCTTGAAATTTACATTGAATACCTACTTAGTAATATATTCACGTTGATTAAATTATTTCAAATTTTTTTTGAAAATTTCGACTATTTATAGACATTTTAGATTTTGAAGTTTCTGAGTCCTAAAAGGGGTAATTTTGTGTTTTAATATTTGAAAATTTTATTCAACGTTGGATATACGTTATTCCAATTAAATTAAAAAATATCGAAAATCCGAAGTCACAATTTTTTTGTAGTACTTAATTTAAATTTTTTCAACAAAATTATAAATTTTGAGGTATTTAAATCCAAATAGTTGGTAAAATAAGATTTTAAGACCTGAAAAAAATGTAATATAACGTTATTTGTGCATTAATTTAACTAAATTTAAAAAATCGACGGGAAAAAGTATTTTAGATTCTGAACGTAATGAGGGAGCTAGTGGTCTTACAATGATGTTTATTTTTTTTTCTTAACAAATTTTCTACCAGAAGGAGTACCCCCATCCGATCTTTACAAACTTACCCGGTTTCCGGTACAAAATTACATCTAGTTGGTACTTATAAGAGATCATTTTTCGATTTTCTCAATCGATTTTTTTAAGAAAAACGACCAAAAAATTATAAAAGAATGGCAAAAATACGATTTTGTCAAATCGAAATTTTTTCATTTTTTCGGATATCAAAACTCAGGTCAGACTAGGTATAGAGGTAAATAACAACTATTTGTTATTTACCTCAATGCCAGTGGTTTAGACAAAACATTGAAATCATAATTGTTTATTTTGAATAATTTATTATAGACTATAGTCATATATATTAATATAAAATAATGTAACTAATAAAGATTTTTAAAAAATTGTCAAAAGGGCGGGGGTGACTTACCTATCGCCACTCCCCTGTAAAACCGCCACGGGGTTCTAAGGCGTCTTGTTCACATTTAATAAATAACAATGATCAATAAAAAAATTTAAAATTTTAAAAAATTCTAAACGATTAATTTGTTTTTAATGTTTGTTTAAATTTTTGTGCAAATTTGTAGCCTGGAACATTAGGTCTTAAATAAACATTGTTCGACGTATCTTATGCTGATCAGTGGGCACCGATCCGAATGACAATTTAATCAGATTTAAATGGTATCTTTTATAACGCAGTAAAGTACAATTCAAGGCTCGATATGTATAAATGTAGTTTATTTATTATTGAATAATAATAAAAAAAAATGTAGGTACCTATATATTAAAAGGTATGTAATACGATATACCTACATATATTAAAATATATAATTATACACGGAGAGAAAATATCCCTTTACCATAGAAAGTAGAAATACTGCTATTAAATTTTGAGTATAGAAAACAAAACATAATCTAAAAAAGGAGTAAAATACTAAAATCTAGTTAATTTTTTTCAGTTTTCGGTTACCAGGTTCGAAAACGGTTTCGAGATATTCCGTGTTTCGGGTATCACGTCCGAAAACAATTTCGAGTTTTTTCGGTTTCATGTTTCGAGTTCAAGCCTGTTTTCGATTTTTTTCGGGTTCGTTTTTCGAGTCAAAAACCTGTTTCGATTATTTTCGGGTTCGGGTAACGAGTTGGAAACCGTTTTCCAAATTTCCCGAGTTATTCGATTTTCAAAACTGGTTTACGGGTTTTTACTCCCTTTTGTCCAGTGGTGTTTTGGGGAAGGACGGAGCTACTCTTAATTTTTCTCACGTTTAAATGCATACCCTTTTATTTATTCATCAAGGAACGTAGGGGATGCTTTTAATCCGTTTTAATTTGAATTTAACATTTTTTAAAAATGTAAATTTTCTTTGTAAAAATAGTGAATTTACGAAAACGGATGTTTTTTTGTCATCACATAATGGAGTTTTACAATTTTGAATAGTTGATCTTATTAAATCATATTGGTATCTTAGTTGATAAAATATAGTTTTCATTATCCATAGCCTAAAAGGATAGTGAAATCTTGGTGAAATTAATGCGACATCCAATGCGATGTCCAATTTTTGTCACACACATGCTCAGTAGGTGGTCTATTTAATATTTCCAATTTTTGACATACACAACAATGCTTATTTCGTGCACCAATATTTAACACTCGTTATAACTTTATAACCCATAATACAAACCTATAAAAAAATGATTTTATTTTAAACAACTTTTTATTGAACAAATAAAATGTTAATACACTAGGCCAACGCAGATTTTTAGAAAAATTTTGAATTTTCGTATTTGTATAAACAAATTATGTTAAATATTATCATTTTACATTTTACTCGGGTACAATGTTTGAGTTCAAATTCATATATAATATCTCTGTGTAAATCACGAACTAGGTTTTACTTACTATTCCAGATAATGCTATTTGGCCATGCCCCATTAACTACAACATTAATCATAGGTATTCCATATTTTGACACGTCTCCATTTTCATACCCCAGTTGGGCTTCATCGGTTGCTTCCCAGGCAATAGATTTTTTTCTCCTACCTCTTCATGCAACTTTCGGTATGTAAACTTAGACATATAAGACATATTTAAACCTACAGAAAATAGTTCAATACTTGTATAATCTTTATCACTATGAATAGTTGACGATACAACAGCTAAATTTATGGAAAAAAGTTCATTTGTAGATGGTTCAGTCTGTATAATCTCTTTCTCATTATATTTTTCACAAACAAAATTAAATTCGCTCAAAATTCTGATTGAATTTGTAAATTTTAAAACGAACAATCAAATGAATGATGTTTAATTTTTGCAATAGCGTCAAACAAATGTTATATATCCACTATTCTTCTAGACAAAATTAAATTTTAAAATTGTACTTGTTGATGATGGTGATTATAAAAATGGTGCATACTTCAAAATTTGAAAAAGAAACCACTAATTACTTATGTCAAAATATTTTAATATTATTAGTTACCAAATATAAATTATATAATATATTACAAAGTATTGACGGTTTAATGACTTTTGAGTATATAATGATAATAATCATAGCACACAAGTAACTTTCTCCATACTAAAAATAAATAAATAAAAAATTATTACTTATTAATTACTATTGAAATTATTAATTATTAAGTTATTTGACTTATATTAGAAAATAAATATGTAGCACAAACTTTAGAGATAGGAAAATTGTTTTTGATGGTAATGCATTCAGCCAAGGATTAGAACATTATGTTTTTTTACGAATGATAATATTTAGTCATGTAAATTGTATTCATACAATACAGGTGTATAATGGGGAGTGCTGATCAATGCATTGTGTCTGGTCGAGTCTTTTGGAAATAATATATTATATACAGTAATATATAATTTCAAAGATATCAAGTAGATTATTTAAATTAAAAATATACCATGATATTTAATATACGATTCTACATTTGGGTATTAGATATTATGCTAATTTACAGATAAAAAAAGACTGATCGAACCAATTTCAATAATAAATAATTCAGAAACGACAAAACAAAATAATAAGTATTACAACAGAGTTATAGACAAGAATGAAAATATTAATAATGATCTCATACTACTTACATGGCAACAAATACTATAGTCTATAATCTACCTATTGTATTTGGTGGCAATATGGATATAAAAGAAAAATGTGATTTAATATGATTATTTGAAAAATAACTGTTATTACAAACAAATAATAATATAATACATAATACATAAACATAATACCATCACAGAATAATAATTTATAAATGTTTTAAAAACAAGTTTTGCATACCCGCGTAACCAGATGTAAATACCGACAGTGGCCGGCCGGTGAATGTTTATCTATACCTATTGTATTCTATTTTATTTTTACGATAATAATAATTTTATTTTACAATTGTATAATCTTTCTGTTCGGACACTCATTAGTGAACTTATCTTTTTTTTTATTAAATAAAGAACGCAGTTTGTTTGTGGACTGTCAATTTTACTATTTTAATAAATAAATATATTTTTAAGAGTTCGGTGTCGTGCGCTCACAAAAAACCGTCTTGCTTACTAGTCACAGTGCCGTGACAGTGCGACTCGATGTACGGCTTATCAACGCAATCGATGAGTACGAAATCTCTGATGTAGCTTTGTCGCCAACACCGAACATCCAGCCCACCTTGAAACATTGTTTACAACAAACATACATAAATACAATATTATAAATCATCATTTGAGTAATAATTACAAGGATTGACATTTGCCAATAACATGACTTTTTAGAAACATATAATCATAATAAACAGATAAAAAAAAAAAGTAATAATAATAATAATAATAAATATTTATAACAAATTTCAATCGTTTGCTAACAAACTTAACATTATATCATTTTTTTTTTTCAAAGCACAAACACATAAAAATACATCGTTTCCCAAGATTATTCCCTTCAAAAGATATAGGACATAACTGTCGGACAGCTCTGCGAAAAGTTCCATCCACCATCTTGACGTCAGTCACTCGCACGGCACCGTCATTTTCGGGGATGAGGTTGATGAGTACGTCCTAGACGCCACTTTAAAGGATGGAAGTTGTCATCCTTCATTAAAACCACGAAGCCCATCTGTAATTTGGGTCTCTTATCGCCTGCCCACCTCGATCTCCCTTGTAACTGTGAAAGGTACTCCCGACTCCAGGGCTTCCAAAGGTTTCGTGAATATTGTGAGACTCGTCGCCAACGAGTTAAACGATTAGTGTAGGTATATTGGTTTCGTCGATTTCGGGTAACGCGGATAGAGAGTCACCGATAAGATAATGTCCCGGAGTGAGATGGGTCATGTCGTTAGGATCCGAGGACATATAGGTAATAGGACGGCTATTTAGGCACACTTCTACTCTGGTAATAATTATAGTGAGTAGGTAATTCTTTATAGAAGAAATAGGCATTTCCTAATACTTTGCACAACAAAGATTTTACTCCGGCTTCCCACAAGCCACCGAAATGAGGGGATCGGGCTGGTATAAATTTCCATTCGACACAAACATCGGCTAGTGTTTCTTCTGTTTTTTGTTGAAGTTCTGCAGATCCGAATAACTTGAACCATTCTTGTAACTCACGATTAGCACCTACAAAATTGATTGCGTTGTCAGAATAGATAGACTTTTTCTTCTACGATCAAAAAATCGGTTTAACGCTCGGATAAAAGCGGCCGTACTTTACTTATTTACGTGTTCTAAGTGTACCGCACGGGCGGCTAGCTAAACAAATAAAAACACATACATAGGACTTCATTACGGGTGAATTTTTACGAGTGCCAGTTTTCACCATCAAAGGACCAACGAAGTCTATACCACACTTTAAGAATGCTCGTCCTGGTTCCACACGATCTGCGGGTAAATTTCCCATTATGGGTTGAACTACAACAGGTTTTTGTTTAAAACAAATTACGCAACTGATTATAACGAACACGTTAAAATAATTAAGTTAATCGATGACCGTTTAACTTATTTAAAATATAAAGTAAAATGTTTACATTGTGTTCGATCAAAATCGCTAACTGTGGACACGAGATAACCCTCAAAAAACATTTAACAGTAAGTACTTAGTACCTATATATAACAAATTATTATAATATATAATAGGTAGGTATTACTGTAACTATTTTATATAGGTACCTATGTGAATCTAACATTTCCATGCATACCTATTACCTAAATCTAGTTTTAATTTTTATAAAAGATCAATGAGCACAAATGGACAATTACCTAATAATAATAATACTTTTAATACCTAATTAAAAAATAAAATATACTTGTTTTGACCAGGGGCTAGACAATAGTAGCTAGCTTACCCGATTGATTAGTGGACTGTATAATTTGGTAAACTAATATAGTTGCGTGGTAAGGACAACTAATACTAATAAAAAATGGCAACACTAAATTGAGTATTATCGATCTGTATTGCTGGTAACAATTAAACAGGTATAAACAATAAACAAATATAAATCACAGCAAACAGAAAAATAAATAAAAAAAGAAATAATAGTAAATTTAACCCTTCTGGCTCAACAATAATAATATGGTATGTAATAATAAATGTTGCTGTATTGATGGTACAAGTAAATAATAATAATATCAATAATAAAAATCACAGCAACACAGAATATATAAATAAAATAATAGGTACTCACAATGCTTGTCGGTGTGAACACTGGCCAGCTGCACACCTGTACCTAAATCTAAATAAATATACAAAATAAAAGGCATACGCACACAAAATATAATCAAACTAATTTATAAACACACGATTAGTAAACGAGATAAAAATAATTAAAATTATTTAAAATATTACAATATTGGCTATTAGAGACTACAGCACAATATCATATAGGTACCAAATTTTTGCGACTATTAGAGCCGGTAAATGAATAGGTATATCCGTCGCTCATACGTAGGTATACTGTCGCGGTATATAAGTAGGTATTGACAGTTATTAGAACTGTAAGACTATACACATAATTATCACGACCATACAAAATCAATTGACTATTAGAGCTGATTAGATTTATTAAAAGTTATCACTCGATGAAAGGTGGTGTATGCTTTTTCACCGACAAACTGTGATGTTATAAACAATACGCTCGTCCGAAAAACGTACGGAGAACGACTATAACCAAAAACAGTATATTATATTCCGCGACGGACATAAGACCACGACGAATACGGTTACTTATATACAACGGACGGAAGCCAACGCGTGTTGTCGTGTATAATTGATAATATAATATACATAATAATTTTAATCGATAATCGATAATATTCCACGGGCGTGTGCGATCGGCCGACGTCCGAGAATATATTTAATTGGGTCGCGTATTGCTGGTGATGGGAAGTGGTTACTATCTTATGCTCATTAGCATTCTCGTTTCTCATTAACATATAGTTCGACGTCAACATTACTTGTACATACAAGATAAAATAAAATATACCTACCTAATAATAAAAAATAAAAACTTGATAGTGTGGTAAAATTGTATTAGGTACTTCAGTCGGTTAGTGCATGAAAAAACCATAACTTGTTAGAACATTTAATTACAAAATATTGTTTTAAATTTTGATAATAACCATAATATAATATTTTAGGTTGAACTTTACGCTAGGTCAGGGGGAAAAAACATCAAAAAACCTCTATATAAAACTTAATAATAAACTTATATGAAAAAAAGTCTATACATTTATAAGATATATATAATATACAAAAACATTTTGTATAATAAATAATAATGATATAATACAATTATGTTATACCCATTTTTAGGGGTTCTGTATAGAATATTCTTAAGAATAATGAAAATCGAATACAGTCGATATCATCTATGACGAAATATTAGGTAAATGACAATAATTTGAAGAGGTCCAATTAATTAAATTTATGGTAAATGATAACACAATATATAGGTTTGTAAAATTTAAAAAAATACTTATATTTGTATTCAAATATTTTGTGAGTATTCGTAAAATACTTTTTTGTAGAAGTATTTTAAAAGTATTTTTAATACTTTTTTATGCGAATACTAGTATTAGTATTTTAACAATTTTTTAAAAGTATTTTTTACAAGACTGGTTATATTCTTCTATTTGCCAAAACTAATGCATCAGGGTTTCTAATTTGCTTGAATCCTCATATTTAATATTTTCGTTAACACACGTAATCGTTTTTTTTTTGTTTGTCTTGTCCGGAATCAAACCCGATACTACGAATCCAAATTTGGTTTCTTGATAGATTGGACCATTGACACGTGATCGGTACTGTTGCGCGCCAAAAATGTCGTAAAAATGCGCAGCACCTAATAACATGTCGATTTTATTTAGAATATTAAAATACGGATCATTTAAGGTAACATTTGTAGGCTGCAAAATTTCATTAGAAATAACTTTCATTGGTAGATCGCCAGTTATTTTTGCCACCGTTAACGCCCACATGTTTACTTGAAAGGAATTTATTTTCGATCGTATGCTTACATAGGCAGCGGATGTGATATGCTTTTAGTTTTACCGATTCCACTAACAATGTGGTAAATTTTATCACGTTTTAAACCTAAATTGTGTACCAGCTCCATGGTAATGAAATTGTTCATTGAAACCGAATCTAATAATATTCTCGCGCGAACTGCTTTTCCATGCGGGGGCCGATGACCTTTACTACGGCGGTGGCTAATAACACGCGGTCTACACCGGTATTAACGTGTGCGGTCACTGACCTCGTCGTCGTACCAGCTGACGTACTGCTATTTTTGTATACCTCTTAATTTTTTTTCAACGTCCGTTTCTTTCGTAATTTTTGAAATGTGCAATAGTGTGTTCTGGGGTTTCACACATTTGAAACAATATCGGGAAAAACACTTTTCATCGTGTTTTCTTAAATATACCTTACATAGTTTACGTTTTGTAGTTTTGTCTATACGTTCGACAATTGGCAGTGCTATAAATGTTAGACATTTGTATATCGCGTGCGATAGACTACATAAAAAGCATTTTATCGTAGCTGCGGATACGAACGACACGTCATGAAAAAATAGACAGGTATGTTAGCAACTTTGTGATACGCACCAAGTGTTGAACCTCTCCTCGCCACGTCATAGTCGTAGTTCTCAGCTTCTCATTGGTCGTAACACGGGGCTATACATAATACATCTATAACCATGGTTGCATATTATTCTATTATTACAAAACAATGATATTTTACAAAATTATTTACGATTTATATACAATTTTATACAAAGTAAGTACGAATACTTAATACTAATTATTACTATAAATAAATGTATCGTGTCATAATAAATCGTATCTTTATTCTATGGGTAATATTATTATTTACGTAGTAATGATACCGAATTATCAACAACCAATGAAAGCCATGAGTATACACAGAAAGTATATAAAGTAGTGGGGATGTGCACAAACTAACCAATATTTGAATTTTGCTGACATACCTATCTATTTTGTCATGCGACGCGCTATAGTGTTTTAGACCATTTGTTTTCACCGTATTACTTCCTCTTACACTTTGCACGCCTTTCATATTTATAATACTGCGATGCTTCGATTGACTGAAGTATTCGGAAACGTTCTTCTAGAAATTTTATTAACTCGACTACTGGTGGGACCGTGTTCTTCGGCGATTTTATTTCCCATTCTTTACGACCATCTTCGTCCAAATTTGCGCAAATAATATGCGATAACAACGGACCCTGTACTGGATGTTGTCCTAATGCTTCAAGCGCTTTCGTATTACTATTTAACGTATCCATAAATTTAAGTAAATATTTTGTTGATGTTTCCTTTAGTGTTGGTAAATTTACAATATTTCTTACGCGGGTTTGTATTAACATTTTTTATTATCGAACCATTCAAATATCTATATCAGACTAAGCCATACAGCCTCATAGTTTACTTCGGTCATCTCTAGGCATTTTATGAAATCTTCTACATCTCCTTTTAGAGTTGATCGCAAATAAAAAATTTTGAAACTTCTTTAAAAACTTCTTTAACCCTTTATTTGAATGAATTAACACCGTAAATACGTTATAGAATGACGACCATTTTTAATACTTTCTATCAAATACTGGAATATTTAACGCTGGCAACTTCACTATAACCTGTGTTTGAGTTACTTCATTTTCCTCTTTTTCTTGTTTGAGTTCCGCTTCCTTTGATATATTAACCAATTTTTCCGTTTCGGATACGGTTAAAATAATAGTCTTCGAACTCTATCCTATATGAAAAATGTTCACCTACATTTTGTGTCTCATTACTCATTTGTTCTATTGCCATTTAGGTTTGTTGGAATTCATTCCAAGTATCTTCAATTTTTATTCTTCTTATTTCGATCTGCTGTGGATCACCCGTTTCGTTTTTGATGTACGTTCAAAACCGTGTCATTACTGCCTTTAGTTGCCCTCGACGCATTATTAATGCTGACAATTCTGCCATATTATTATCAATTGGAAGAAGAAAAACCAAGTAATAATAATAATAAATATATGACAACGAAGTAGATACATATTAGTTACATATAATGTTATATTTAAAATATAACTTATATACTGTGAAAAATAATTAGTACCTAAGGATCCTCTCAAAATATTCTAAAATAATAGAGGAGCTTCGTTCCCCGCACCCCCCCTCTATTTGAGCACTGACTAATTCGTTGCATTCGATAAAAATGATTCTGAGCAGAGCATCAGTGTAAATGTGTAATAATAATTAGTAATATAATTGGCATCTTAAAACAGCTATAAAAACCAAATAAATGCCCAAATTTTTAAAGTTTTTTGTATATAGTGTAGATTGACATAGTATTGAACTTCCAAGTTTTAAAACCAAAATTAACTCTTTTATGAATGAATTACCTCAAAATCTAAATATGCTATAAGTAGTTCAAAAATGGAATAAACTTTTGGAAATTTTTCTATAGTAATATAATATAAAGATACATGTTCGTTAAAATTTTCAAGACTATATAGGACCATTAGTTATGGAGAAATTTGAATAATTAAAATGACGAAAATACGTAAATATGATAATTTATTTCTAAGGCATTTAAAAACGCAAAGTCTGAATTTTTGGTAGGTATTTAATATAAAGTAACGTATGATTAACATTGTATTACATTTTTAAACCTTAAGACCAAAATTTAACCCTTTTATGAATAAAATATCTTTAAATCTAAAAAAAAGCTATAATTGAATGAAACTTTTTGAAATTTTTTTGTATCAATGCAGTTCATAGATACGTCTTTAATCAAAATTCAAGACTCTAAAATGATTATTTTAGAAATTACGGAGAAATAACTATATGTGATGTTTACGAAATCTCATTTTTACCCGTTTTTTGTTATTTTTCGGTAATTTTTCCTGCCACGTTAAAAAACAACCTATTGAGGAAATCGAAAAATGACAATTTCAAAGTACGATATAGGTGTAATTTTCTATCAGAGAAGTAATATATGATGAAAATCGGAGCACTCCTTCCGGTCAAAATGTTGTTCATAGGATAAAAAAAAAGAAACATCATTGTCTCTCGCTCTGTTCAGAATCTAAAATATAATATATAAGTATTTCATTGTACGCAAACGAGTCGTGGATGTTCAGGTACAAAATGTATAATATGCGCAATGTTACACCGCTACAGTCATATAGGTACGTAGGTACATGTAGGTAGGTACTAGGTAATCAGACAGAAGGTGCCGAAGATAGTATGAACGTTGAACGACGACTAATACCAAATACTATAAATGATAATACGGGAAACTCAATAATATTAACTGGCGACCACAGAGTGCACATGGCAATATACCGATCAATTTCACTGGTGGTGGCCTATATAAAATGCCTTAAAATATAATCGTTTAATCCATGTTTATTATGGATAAGAATTAGAATTTACATAAAAAATTATAACACAAAATAATATAGCGACAAATAATAATAAAGAATACTTTTAGCAATAGGTACTATAAATAATCCTCCTATTTAAAATTAGTAGAACAAATAACTCGACCGTTAATAGAATTAACTCCGTGTTTTTCAAAACCACTAATCAAATTTTGATCCAAAGTTAATTCTACCCACTGTTTACAACTCCAATATATAAAATTCTTATTGTACAGATAATTAAAAAAAGTATCTTACCACCTAAGTAACTTGCACTTTTTCATTAGCAGGAAATCAGTGAAAGAATATATCCTGGTTTATTTTTCGTGTATTGCAACAATTAGAAGAAGCACACAGTTTCTTTGACATTATAAAAATTATAAATAATATTTTACACAGTATAAAAAATACAGGTGTGGTGAAGTTTATGAAAAATCAACACAAGGAATAAATCAATGCATTATGTTTACCACAAATGTATTTAAATATTTTCAATTATCGGAATTCCCATTATATAATTTACATAATAACTTAACAATAATAATATAGTATTTACACAAGGATGTAAAGGAAGAAGAGGCTAAAAGTTAAAATAAATATAAAATTTATTACATTTATACTCATATGTTGCCTCATTAAACACTTAATATTATGTAAATAGTTAGGCACTCAGATAAATTATTTAATTATATATACCTACTAATATCTACAATAACAATTAATTTAACAAACATTTATTATTAATAGCTCATTACAATTAAAAATAGGTATGCCGCCACTATTTTCACTTTTGTTAGCATTTTTCAAATTATTTAAAGTGGATGTATAATCAACCACTAATGAAATTGATCGCCACAGTGTCTTTGACAAATCTTACAAGTTTCCCGTATTCTCATTTAAAGTATAAAAAGTGTGTATTAACTCTTCGTTGCGTGCGGAAAGGAGTGTGGCCATGAACTGTCCCCGCGGTATTAAACACAACACCATCTCTGGAGTATTTTATATGTAATAGATTTAGTATTCAGGCGCCTTAACATAACCATGTTCATAGTTAAAACCAACGTACTAAGATCATATTATCGTATAGTATAGTACCATTGATTATATATTATACACCACGATTATAAATTTTATATCTTTATAATCGTGCTATACACGGACTAAGATATACAAGGACAAATCACTCCATGACTGGTACCGTAATAAATGCGGTCAAGATGTGTCACCAGCAGATTTTAGCAGAGCAAGAGTCATCTTGTGACAAAATCATTCAACACATGGATATTATTTTGCACCATCTATTGCTTAAACAAGAATACTATTTTATACTACCTATTCTATTTATGATATTTTTAAACTATTTTTACCGCAAAATAAGATTTTTTTTTTTCGAAACGCGAGTCCTACAGACCATACCAAACCTTGTAGTTTTATTACTAAATATATTATTTATTTATTACTTATTACATATTATTATTCTTATTGTAATATTAATATATATTTTTATAAATTTGTATAATAATATAGATTTTTTTTTTATTCAAAATGGTAAAAAAGTGTTCAGTTTTGAAATGTCAAAACCATGAACGCAATGCTAAATTTTCTTTGTTTAAAATGCCAAATGATGAAAACATTAAAATTTTATGGTTACAATTGTTTCACAAAAAAAATAATAAAGTTACCGATGTAAATTTTGTATGTGAATTACATTTCAAAAAAAGTGAAATCATTCGTTCTCTTATATTTCGCTAATTTTATATTATATATTCATGTGCACAAAATAAAATTATTATAATTGTCATTTATTTTTATATCAGTGATGAAAATATTTTGAAGAGTAATGTCACTAGTAATGTGAAACAGTATAGTGGTAAAAGAAAAGATTTTTCACTTGTGTCTTGTAGTTACGATACACCTAGTAATGATTCTGACATTGTTAAATTAGAAAATTTTAAGCGCCTAGGTTACAAAAAATTCAACCGTAGTCGTGTTGTTTGTTATTGCGGTCGTCACGCTCTCTAGTATTTTAATCATAATACATGATATTATATTGGGTTGATAATTCTACCACTAGATAGCTGTTTCTGTCATTAAATCCATCTAGTGCATAGACATATAAGTTTATGACATAACGTGACCGTTTTTTTCAGGCGAGTGGTTTGTCCTGTATATCTTAGTCTGTGATATATTATAATATAATCAATGATAATATCACAGAATATTTCATATTTTATAACACGGACTACCTATTCTGTGATTGTATCATAAAATTATTTAGTTTGGTGTTCGGACATATCCTGTGGTAGTATTTTGTGGTTAAAATACAGAATTTCATTGTTAAAATAGGTGTCTAATGTTTTTCATCAATCATAAACTTTAACTTTGTACTCGCACGAAAGTTGGAATTTACAATTATTACATTTACGAAAAATATTAATTATTATTTATATACTATGTTTATGCAAATACTTTGGTTCCCGTCATACCAAAATATCATGTTCCGGCTACATGTTATTCTAACATTGATATTAGGCTGCGGAGTGATTTTATTGGGTAAGTTCATAATTTCATATTGATTTGTATTCGACAAAAAAGTATGTAAGTGATTGATGAAAGTGACCGAATTTCACAGATAACAACCAAGTTTTTATTTATCGTGTAATATTATATACTACATTACTACCACGGACGTGATTACTACATACTCTGGTTACACAATCAGCCATTTTTTTTTTATACATTTTTTAAATATAGTAAAAGTTTATAGTTACAATATGAATATATATATAATAAGGTACCTTGAAATCAGTTATTTAGTATTTTTCATTATATTTCTTCTTATTAATAGACATGTTTTTGACATTAACCAAATGTAACTTGGGAACTGAATTTTATAAACAATCAGTTTTGGTTATAATAAATTATAACTAATTGAACGTAATAGTTATTATGCTTGGTTATTGATAAAATTAAAAATGTATAACTTTGTTGGTTAATTGTAAGACACATCTATTGTCCTTTGCCGTTTGCAAGGTAGGAACGGAAATCTAGAAGTCAAAGGATTTTTAAGATGATTAAAAGAAATAAAATAACACAAAATAGTATTCGTTAAATGAACGTATTTTATTAATGTTCACAAACAAAAAATTTACACTCATAACAAAATAAATTAAAAACTTTGCTAAACAACTAAATGCCAATCATAGAAACAGCGTCACCACTAATTAGTCTGGGTCGTCTAATTGACTGTAGACAGGGACCCAATTTTTTTGGCTCAATATACCCTTATCGAAATAACTTATTCGTAAAATTAGGTTTTGGATTCACCCATTATAAATTCACTGGTCAATTATTATTTTACAGTGGTATAGTTTTTAGGTAGTAGTATAATATACTATTATGTTATTTATCTATCTTTTAACTAATATATTGGGAATTACGCAATTTATTACGTATTTGCAATGGATGTTATTGATTAAAATCCATTTCTTCCCGAATCCGTATAGTATACATTATCTTAGATTATATTACCTATCATACATTAATTTATTACTAGATATAACAAATTTACAATAGTTATTTTTAATTAACTCACACCTTCCTATGTTTAGTAGTTATTATGACCTATATGTTTTAAATCTCAGTAAATCATATCTTATAATTAAGTTTTTTCTTAATAAGAAATTATTTGTTAAATTTAACCTAAATCAAGAACCAATAGATATAGACTCAACCCTCCACCATTTACTTACAAATAAACTATCTGTAATTCTTGAAAATCACAAATCTGTTGATTATTCTAACACCAATGTTAAGTTAAGTTACCTAATTGGATAGATACATATTTATTTTACAATAAATATACATCCTATTATCTTATGATAAACAAAAAGCTCAATTTAAAAAAATCTTTACCTACTTATTAATTAATAAATTAAATAATTCATATGTTTAATGTTGCATGTTTTATTTTTATTTAGGAATTATCTATGGCTTTGTTTCACATAATGAATATAATAAATCAAACATAAAGGAATTCCAGTTGGTTGAAATTGTTGAATCTAATTACAATAGAGATCTTATTAATGAACTGAAAACAGAACTTGCTTTTGCAAATATTAAAATAGAGAAGTATGAAAATGAAATGCAACTGATTAAGGAACAAATCAAAAAGCCGTATCCAAATGTAAAATATTTGAATTGCCGCTCCAAAAAACATATTCTGGTATAACATTATTATTTATTAAGCTATAGATTAATAGTTCTTATAATTTTCCAATATTAATGATAATTGAATAAATACTAGCATACCTGTATATAATTTTAGTTGTGGTGCAGATCAGAATATTGGGTGATAGTTAAAAAAATAGAATAGAAGATGAGTGTATTACTAGTGTATTAGAGATGAAAATGTTAAGGTAGATGAGTGTAATGAGAAAGACAAAATAAGAAATGATTATACAGGTGATTTGTTTTACCATGAGCTAAGCTTATCTTGGGAAGTATAAATAATTTTTGTAACAAGTTATTTATATACACTATTCAATATTTTTTCACAAATTTTTATCCCCAACCCTTATTTGTTAAAACTGTACAACTTCGATTTTCAAATGGCAACCTATGACTTAACTTATAAATTCTTAAAGAATATATTTTTATAAGAATTTTCGCTTTTTAATTTCTTAATTCCGATGAATATTACTTGAGTAATTAGCATTCAAATTAAAGACATGGAGGTATAGAGAAGTAGATCTGTATTATGTTATTATTAACACCTATTACGTGATATGGCAGTACTTATCCACTCCACCAGATCTTAAATTTAAATGCTTATTACTGTCATAATATTCATTAGATTTAAAAATGTAAATATTTATATTCAAAATTTGTATATATAATATATATAAATATATTCTTTAAAAATTTGTAATGTAAATCATGCTATTTGAAAATTGAAAGTTGATATAATTTTAATAAATAAGAAAGGGGGATATAAATTAAAAAATATGAAAAATATAGAATGATGTATACAAATAAATTTCTGAAAAATGTCATAAAAATTATTCATAGTTCCTGGAATATTAAGCCAGTGAAATTAAGAAAAATATGGGAAATAAATCTAAGAAATTAAAAGTTTATAAGTAGTGGGTAACAATATTTTATGGTCTCTCTCAGTTATATTAGGAATTGGCATCCCTAAAAGCCACCCCTAACATACATATTCGCATTTTACCACAAAATGGTCACTATTTCGCAGTTTTAGCCTTTGAACAAAAATATTCTTTAAAGAATTGTGTAATAAAAAGATATTTACTACTGTTTCTTGTATACAGTGGTTCTTAAAGTAAATGCGCTCTAATATAGGAGTCTTTTTTTTTTTTTTTTTTTTGCGTACTTAAGCCAAATTTATATTATATTGGAACTTACCCACTAAAAAATATTGGACAAAGGTTTTTTGTTAAATATTTAATATATTTATATAACTAACTATTGATAAAATTTAATATAAGTATTGAATGATGAAGTTTGGAAAATTTCAATCAACGTCTGTCAGTACAGTGTATGCATATTAATGTGCATTGAAGACCTATTTTTTAAATACTTATATCAACTCTTGCATTCATTTTTGTATGTGCACATTATGACTCTGCTAGGGCTGGAGTCTGTGTTGTGTAAATTGGCACAAGAAGCCAACTTTTCTTCTACCCTCAAGATTCAGGGTCCTCACCATTCTTGAATTTGCAAGTAGACTCTTTGCGAATGTTGGCGAGTGGCACTAGATATTGGTGTCAAATTTTCCAAATTGATAGCTTTTTTGTTATTTCTACAGATCTGTTAAATGTTTGGAATCTAAACTCATCCATACTTTGAAATGCCGTTCATTGTACAGTACTAGTATAAATTTTCAACTGCACAAATAATTTTCTCCTGAGTGATATTTGTGCTGTTGAAAGTGGCAATCATTTCATAGATTTTGTCATTTTTGTTATAGAACTTGACCACGATGAGCTTTCCCTTTTTCTTATTATATGCAGAACCATTAGACTATATAAAATACGAGTAGTACATTGCAAAATAAGTCATTTAAGATAATACCTATTGTAAACAAGTGCGGAAAGCACACTCTGCCACCATGTTAAATTTCCGGTTTTTAAATGTATAAATAAAATCTTAATATTTATTTCCTTAATAACCAAATTAACAATGTTACTCGTAACTATGTAATTCAAATAATATTATAAAACAAATATTTACTATCTCCCTAGCAACCAAATCAAAAATTGTAATTTTTGTAAAAACTATTGTACTAGTAACTAAGGACAGACAGACGAATACAAAGGAGATGTGTGTCTAAACTTAAGTTTAGAAACTTATTTTTATAAACCTAAAACAGACATGTATTGGTTTCTTTTTTAATTCCTGTATTTAGACACAGTCTAAGACGCTTCTCATGTGATACCCTTGTTTAATTTAAATTATAAGTATAGTTTTAAACTAAATATTCAACAAAAACATTTGTCTAATTCTTTTTAAAAACTCATTAAATTATTTCCGCATAATAGGTTTGAATTAGCAAAAAAAAAAAACTATATTAGAGTATGTGTACTTTAAGAACAACTGTAGGTATATAAAAAGCCGGGTAAATACATTTTTTTGGAAGAATTTTATAATGATAATTTTTGTGTAGAGATTAATACTGCAAATTAGAGACCGTTTTTCGATAAAATCTGTAAATCCATAAACGTGCACATTAGGGGTGTCAAGCTCTAAAAAAAATTGAGGGAAACAATAGAATATTGAACCTACCACATTTTTTATTATACAAGGGCAAGATTAAATAAGTAAAAAAAATAATAATAAACTACCCCTATATTGGAGCCCTTGTAGATTGAGTACTACTATATAGGAAAAAATGATCAAGATCTCTTTTATAAAGAATTTTATAAGGAATTTTTTTGTACACAGAGGTTAAAATTGCAAAATAGTGGCCGTTTTGCAGTAAAATGTGAATACCTGAACATTTTTTTTTGTTGGGGATGGCATTTAGGGATGTCGGGCTCAAATAAAATTGGGGAAGACCATAAAATATTGTAACACACAACTTTAATTATTTTATTAAATATTATTAAATTATTTTAATTGTAAATATTTCAGGTTACTGGTGGTGCTGGTTTTGTCGGATCACACTTGGTCGATAAACTAATGAAAGATGGTCATCACATAACTGTGATTGATAATTTTTTTACTGGAGACAAAGCAAATGTTGAACAGTGGATGGGACATGATAATTTTGAATTAATACATCAAGACATAGTAAATCCTTTGTTCATGAAAGTTGATGAAATTTATCATCTAGCTTTACCTACATCGCCTCCACATTATATATTTGACCCGGTCAAAACTATTAAGACTTATACAATAGGAACAATTAATATGTTAGGTTCGTAAAATAATAACTTTTTTTAAATAAAAGTAATAGTCATAAGTATAAAGTTATTTCTAAATGATAATTATAATTATAAATATATTAATGTTGACTTAAATTCACACAAGGTGAGCGTAGCTTAGGAGTCGCAACACAAAAATTAGAATACATTATTAAACTATAAAAATATAATTTATATTTATTGTTGTTGATTTAGAATTAGCAAAACGAGTAGGAGCCAAAATCTTGATTGCTAGCACTTCTGATGTATATGGTGATCCTGAAGTACATCCTCAATCAGAAACTTACTGGGGACATGTTAATCCAATTGGTATAAATTATAATGTATCTTGTTTTAACATGTTTTAAATCAATGGACAATAATTATTACTATTTGATTTAGGTCCACGGGCATGTTATGATGAAGGGAAAAGAGTTTCAGAAACATTGAGTTATGCGTATGCTAAGCATGAAAATGTGTCTATACGCATTGCTAGGATATTTAATACATATGGACCTCGAATGCATTTAAATGATGGACACGTAGTTTCTAACTTTATACTACAAGCTCTTCGAAATGAACCAATCACAGTAACAACTATAAAATTACAATTGTGTCTGATCTAATTAATAACTTATACTTTAAAATCCTTTATTCAGGTATATGGTGGTGGTAAACAAACTCGCTCATTTCAATATATATCTGATCTAGTTGATGGATTAATTTCATTAATGGATTCCAATTATACACTTCCTGTAAATCTTGGTAATCCAATTGAACATACCATTCATGGTGAGTTTATTTAATTGTATAGGTATTCAATATATATATAAGAATTAATCAACTTAAATATGTTTAGAACAAAAACATTTAAATATAAAAAATGTAATACAATTAATTTTAATATATTACAGAATTTGCTGTGATAATTAAAGATTTAATTGGTGGAAACAGTGAAATAATCATAATGCCGGCTGTAGAAGATGATCCACAAAGAAGAAAACCAGATATTACAAGAGCGATGACTTACTTAAATTGGGAACCTAAAGTAAATTTTAATTTATAATTTATATTACCTAAAATAAAGTTATAAAAATTTTATAAAAAATTATACAAATCACAAGACAATAAATATTGTATGTCAAAAATGAAAATTATTGACTTAAAACATTTATACAATGCGTTAGAGAAATATATTGAACCAACAAAACAAATACGACCGGTTTTTGCCTTTAAACTCGAAAGCAATGTGTTTACATGTTATAGGACGTTAAATATTTTGTCAACAACTTCATGATATCTGTATACCCATGTTCGTATTTCCATCGGGTAACTTCGGTGCAGTGTGAATACCTGAAAAATGCGTTAACTTTTGAAACAACAACTAGTGGGATGCGGTTATGCCGTAGTATATTGTTTTCAGTTGTGAATATTGTTAACTACCCATTTATAACTTTATCTTTATGCATGAAAATATGAGGTAGTACATTGAACATATAAATGCAATGTTCACTTCTTAAACTATAGTTTATCACAGAACTTGGAAATATATTAAGCTCTATATTATATTTTATTGAATTTACTTAATTATAAAAGTTCAGAACATACAAAAACACCACATATTATATATTTTGTACCATGTATGTTTTTCTTGTCTAAGAGAAGAGGGAAGGGGGAATTTCTATTATATGCAAGCGCCCAATGTCCCAAATCAGGAAATACCACTGATTACAATACTTTGGTCATTGATAGTTTTATTAATTTTTAAATATATTTTTTAGATATTATTTTCTTAAATAGTCATTTCAATAACACATAGATATTTTTATAACATTTGTCGTCCCTTAAAAACCATATTTTGATATGCCACACACTCGTTTAATATTTGAGATTTTTATAGAACATGCTGTGTGACATCTATCTTCTTCTCCTTTGCCTTCTCTCCCAACTATTTCGGGTTGGCCACCCTGGTCCTACACTTCGACTTAACTCTATCTCCCGCATCTTCTTCACTTACTCCCACCTTCCTCATATCACTCGCCATTACATCCCCCCATCTCTTTTTCGGTCTTCCCCTCCCCCTTTTACCAACAACATGCATTTCCCTTAC
>JAIPRL010001850.1:0-71483 GCA_025469235.1 Pemphigus obesinymphae | reverse complement strand
AATTATACCTATAGGCTATATTATATAATATAAATAAGTAATAGCAAAAAATGAACTTTTCTATTCTATATGCTAATAAGTAAGTTATATATCAGAAATAATATAACTATATTATCATACTATAATCAAACAGTGTTAACTCACGTTAGAAAAAAAAAAAAACTTTTTCATATAATTTCCAAAAATGTAGATTGGCAATGAGTCCGACACCGCCATTTCCCCGACCAATTTCTTATCAACGGTCGGACAACTGCCCCCGATCCGCTTTTATGTTCTATCATGTTCTATGGTTCTATGACATTGATAATTTAATATGATTCATAGTTCCATGATAAAAGTTTATGTTGGTAATATGTTGGTAATTGCTATTCTTGTTTTGTTTCCATGATTTTAATTCATTTTGTTCACGTTTCGTGTAAGTAAATAGTAAATTAGTAATCATGTATTCGTATTTTCATTTTCGTGATTCGTGCCTCATGCTTTTACTTTGAATTTTCCTCCATGCTTGGACACTTACTACTCGGTTTTTAATTTTAATTTTAATGTTTATACGGATTGCGGAATTTAGTTTTCATTGCATCTTATTTGGAGTCTGCGTTTCTTCTTGTTTCATCATTTGTGTTTACAATTAATGTCCAGTGCCATCATTGGCCGAAACGCTTTCGTTTTAAAAGTATTCACTTGTATATCTTTGTATCTAAAATTTTTGTTGGTAAGTTTAATGCTGTTTGTATGATTTATTGAATCGCATTGGGTTGAAGTCTGGCTTTTGGGTATCCATGAAAAAAATTTCATAATATTGAAAAATGACATGGGTTTTTTGTTTTTACACTGTATTGCGATTAAAGTGTACCGCCAGTTGGTTCACTTTCATCACATTTAATGCATCATGTATACATAAATTAAAGTACCCAAAAGGTAACTACTGGTAGTACCCAGCTCGTAGGTGAAAAAGGGAGACGGAAAATAAGAAAATAAATAATCCGACTATGGGATAGTTTTTACGATTAGTATACAAAGAAAAATCCCATGTCATTTTTCAATATTATGAAATTTTTTTCGTCGGTACCCAAAAGCCAGACTTCAATCTCGTATTGTATTTGTTCAAAACAAATCAAGTATGTACTGTAGGAAAATGTATTATTTATATATATGTACAGGGCCGGCATAATTTGAATTCTGTATTTTTGTGTGTTCATTAATTTTGTGCATGCCAAGTAAAACTTGGTGTTAAATTGAAATTTCCTCTGATTTTGTTTATTAAATTATTAATTTTTTATGAGTTTTATTGGTCATCTTTCATAAATGTTTGTAAACAGTTGAATAGAGAGAAAATTTAAAAGCAGTAAATGATTATGAAAAAATTTAGTGTTCGTTTATCTAATGGAGATATACAACATTAGCAATAACATTACAATATTATGAACAGTGAGAATCAGCATGTGGTAAACGTTTTCAACTTTTGCATTCAATGGTTATCAAATTTTTTCATAGTAATTTGATGAATTAATATTGGAATAAATGTACCTATTATCAAATTTGTAGAGGAGAACATAAATAAACTATGCTATAGCATGGAGTTTTTTTTAAAACTAGTAAAATACATTTCAAAAATAAGTTATTTAACTACTAATTAACTCGTTTAAAAATAAATTAAAAAAAAAAAATTATTTTATGGCATACCTACTTTAAATTCTCCTCTACAAATTTGATAAGTAAATTTAATCTAATATTAATTATAAATAAACTGTAGTAAGAATGTGGTACATAGATTTGCTATGTTATGCCTATGTAAAACAGAGACGACAAACATGTGGGTAGCGTCCTCTTAAAAGCGTCATATTTACAATTAAAGTTATGTATAGGCTTGAAAATGATGTGATAATACAATTCACTATGTACACACCTTGTTTTGTCGTGACTGTCAATAATAGCACTCACCATTAGGGATAGGGTATCGAAAGAAAGTATCCGATACTAGTATCAAATTATTAATATTGATATCAGTAAAGTATCGATATTAATAAGTATCGTATCGAATCATTACGTTATGGAATATTATTATTATCGCGATATGATACAAAACTTTTTTTCTATGATACTATCATTCGATACCAGTAATTTTGTATCGTTATGAATAAAGAATGATTCGATAGGTATTCTGAATTCATATGAATAATAGAGGTGGTAAATTGCTAATCTTTGACAATAGTTATTAATAGACTTTTTTTACTGTGTTGTAATATAACCTTTACATTGAAGCAAAGTGTGTATTTAATTGACTTTAGATTAGACTATGAGACTAAATTCAGAGTTTAAATTATTTAATTTGTGCTTATGAACGTTTTTAACTAACTAACTAAATATTGTTTACATGCTCTTAGCTTAAGTTACTCATTATAAATTATAAATTTTTCAGTATCAAACATTGTGACTTATATAACGTATGAGTAAATAAAATTTTTTTAATATTAATTAATTATAAATAATAAAATATTAATAGAAATTAATTATTTTATTATAAAATTTAAATTATCAGAGTATATGGAGTAAAGTACGTGTTGCAATATAAATATATAATAATCAAAAGTTTCAAATTGGTACATTGGACATGTTGCTACAAATAAATTAATATTAAATAAATTAATACCAAAAATATATATTATATATTCTCAAGAAATATGTACATTATTGTAATATTATTTTTATTTTTAAAGATCAATTTCTTATTATTTTTATGTTAAATAAACAAACTACCTACTATGTGCAATGATTACATTTATTTTAAATATATTCATATTCATAGGTCCAACAATAAGTAGTTAAATAATCTCAAAATAGTTGCCTAGTATACATTTTGTAATTTCATCAAATCAATTATTATTATAAAATTATATTAGAAAAAAAATTAATGATAATAAATTCAAGTTTTATCACTTAGTTTAAAAACATAGAACTTTACATATAAAATTTAAACTCGTTGCATTATGAAATTATATGTTTATAGTGTACTCATATAATGTACATTATTATATTATTATTATTATTATTATTATTATTATTATTATATTATATATTTATAATGTACTCATTATATGATTTACTTCTGGGTTTTCAATCATTTAATTTTTAAGAGGAAACAAATATTTAATTATTAAATAAATTATAAAACATTACATATTACTTTACAAATGTTTTTTTATTATAATCAGGCTTACTAAAATTAAACTTGAGCACTTGAGTAAATATAATAAACCTAAAATGACAAAAATAATACAATTTTTCAGTCTTTACAAAAAATAATAATAATAATAATAATATATATATTATTTAAAACCAATCTTCATCTGGAATATCTGCAAGTAACAACAATTTTTGAAGGTGAAAACCAGTTAAGCAATTTCTAGTTTTGGTAATTGTTGCTCCAGCTTTTAAAATAAGTCTTTCACATGGAACAGATGTTGCTACCATAGTTAAGTATGTGCTTGTTTATACAGCATAGGAAATACACATTTCATATCTTCCCATAATTCCAACGGGTCACATTTAAGTGGAGATACAGGATTTGATATGTATGACAATTCTTCATTAATGTATGCAGAAGATTTTTTTCTTGGCCACAAGTCAAAATTTTATGGTGGGACCAAAAATCAAAAGAATTTAAATTTGAAGTTGATGGCTGTCCTTCCGATTCACTTGATGAAATGTCCACCTTGGTCAGTTTTCTTAATTCAGCCATTGCACCAGAACAGGCAACTGGATCGTTGAAGTTTTTGAACCATGGATCCAGAAGTGTAGCAATTGCGATTGGCTTTATATATTCAATCTTTCCAAATCTTTGAACGAGTTCAGCATGTAATGTATTTTAGATTTCACATATTACATCAAAACGTGGTTTAATTTGTGTCAATTGTTTTAAAAGAACTAATCATTGGGATTATTTTTGATGTGGTAATGTAATATTCTCCTGAAGATTCTTTAATTACAAACTAGCAGTTTTAATAAATTTAGCAATTGTCGAAGTGTATTAATTTCTATTGCAGATAGCATAATGGGAGCAGTATAATCTTCAAGCAATATTGGACTTATTAAATTTACTATGTCAACAAATTTCCTATATAATAAACCGAGTTCCACTGTGTAGGAACATCTAAAATTAATTTTTTCATACTTTCTTCAGGAATTCCTTCAGACTGTTTTTTTCTTAAAAGATCACTTATAGTAACGCTATTTTTTACTCATTTTACTAACTATATTTCATACTTTGGAAATGATAGGTTTTATGTTGGTTTGTCCTACTGTGTGTATTGCAACCAAGTTAATTGTATGTATGAGAAAAGCATGGGGTTTGCTGGTGTTTGCCAAATGTTTTATTAACAGCAACTACAACGTTCACACCATTGTCTGTGATAACAGTCACAATTTGATTGTTATCTATTTCCCACTTCAATAGAATTTGTTCCAAGTATATCACTAATCTATTGGGCAGTATGCCATTATTTTATCTCATGAACTTTTTTCTGACATTGTTTCAGTCCACATGTCAAATGTAAGAGATAATTGAGATGATTTTGACAAATGAAGTTTTAATAAAATCTTGGTGGCCTCATACTTATCAAATATTATTTTTATTGTAGTTACAGAGGGAATTTTATAAGGTGGTGTCAATTCTTGAATTAATCGTTTAAACCCTTTCCCTGATATAATTGTGAATGGATGGTAATCTTTACAAATAAAATATACTAGAAGCATAGTGATTTTACGACGTCGAGAACCACCTGAAACATGAAAAAAATTATTATTAACAACAATTATTATTTATTATTAAAGCAAACTTGAATTACATCTCCATAGTGCCAGATTAGATCGTTCATTAATTTTACAGTGCAGGCAACTTTATTGTCACATGATTTGTCGTTTGATACAAGTCCGCAGCCCCAGTATCGGTATCGATACTGCAGTCTTCAGCTAGTGTGTCAATTTAAAAAAATTATTCGATCCAGTAGTTTTGTATCGAGATGAGTAAAGTATCTGAGCTATGGTATCGGATATCAATAGTACTCGTAACGATACTTTACTGGTATCAGAAGTATCGCAATGTCCCTACTCATTATCAGTATCATTTAAGCGCAAATTCGACTGATTTTTTCTGGTCGAGTGGACGGTCTTAACCTGAATAGAGTATAGGTATAAGTTAATAATTAATATTTTGATTATTTATAGTTTTATCATTTTTATTATTCTACATTAACACACACTTCTCAGATTAAAACTTTTTAATTAACTAATTAATTTTAATTGGTAGTATTTTTACTCCCAATTTTGAATAATTACAAAATAAAATTATGGAAATAAGTGGTTAAAAACTTGTACCTAGCAATTTGAAAATCTGTATTATGTTGCTATTATCTATAATTTGTCTTTTATTTCGTATTTCTAACGTAATTTTCAAGTTGATAAAAATCAAAAATGCTAATACAAGTTTTCATTGAAATTTTGTAGCTGTGACGTTCCATTAAACACATAATTTCATATGTGCTGTAGTCTATTTGAATATCACTAATTATGAAATGTATAGGTTCTGAGTCAAGTATAATTTAAAGAATTCAGATTCTATAATTCTATAAAGATTAACTGGCTTTTATTATTATGAACATTTCACCTATATATTATCTACAAAATAATATATAGGTATTAAATATGTGTATTAATTCATATTTTCATTAAATTGTGTATTATCTAATATTGCTGTGACATGTACTTGTGTTTTAGTAGGACTATGTATTTCAATGTATTTGTATCTTTTTATGGAAAAATTGACAATGCTTTACAAATTACAAATGTATTTTAGATACCTACCGACATACTATTCTAATAACAAATCTTTTCAAGATCCATTTTGTAGTTTTAAGTAATTTTGTAACTTCTTTCAAAAATGTTTTCTTTTAATGTCACTTGTTGACCACATCTTTATAAAACCAATACATTTCTCGTTTTACTTAGAATCTAAAAAATATATCAATAATAGTAGGTGTATTTTTTTTATTTGATAATGTATAAATAAAAAAAACATTTTCTAGAACAATTTTTATTTATTTATTTATTAATTAATTATTTTTAGAGTTTTTAGGCCATAAATGTAGTTTTTAAAGAACATTTTAGATTATTAATAGTTAAAATATAGTTATAAGGTTTCCTTGAGTATAATACTTACATATTTTATTCGTGTATTTGTTTATTCATTTTTAGAAGACAAAAATATGTCAAAACATCGTGAGTGGGACCCAAGTTGTAAAGTATATATTGGTAATTTGAAAAATAATACCAGCAAATATGAATTAGAAGATTTGTTTACCAAGTATGGACCATTAAAAAATATTTGGATTGCTAGGAATCCACCTGGTTTTGCATTCATAGAATACGAAGACCCACGGGATGCAGAAGATGCTGTTCGAGGTTTAGATGGAACGTAAGATATTAACTTTAGTAAAATATCTAATTATTTTTAATTTAAAATGAGTAGGTACCTATATTTATTATATACTGTTTTTCTAATATTAGATAGGTACATAGCTGTGATTTGTGATTGATCATAATGTAGTGTAGTATAGCAATATAGTCATTTATCTTTTACTGTTTAACAAAGTAGAATTCTATATTATGAAGATCTAATCATTTTTCAAATTTTAATTTACCCAATCTCAATTGATTTAGTGTGTATATTATATTAATTATTATTTTTGCTATTAAAGTTACCATTTAAAGTTGTCAACTTTCAGAATTAAATATATACTGAAATGTAATTTCTGATTAAAGTGCAATGTATAAAAGTCATAATGCTGAATGGTGGTAGATCCTATCCATTATTTATTCCAGTAGATCGCCAATAGATTGTATTAAGTATATTATGCATTTACACTGTAATGTGGAAAACGTTATTCATATATTATGAATTATAATACCTACACATTGATATTTTTCAGCATTCAAATTTGATATTGTTGATAAGTTAATATTAATAATAGACGTATTATTTAATACGGTTATCTGAGTAGTTAACTTAAATAATATTAAGTATATTTTATTCTAATCAGTGTTTAATTTAATTATTAATTAAATACTGGCAATCTTGATGTTAATAACATTTGTTATTTAAAATAAACACAATATTTCGAGGTAATGGGTGTGTTCACATTGGATGTATACGAACTGTTCACTTTGGGTTTAAGCGCATTGATTTAAATGCTTTGAATGTGTTATCAAAGACAATATTGATGCCAAGATAAGAAATTGTTTACATTCATGTTCATATTTGTATCCCCATTAAATACATTTTATTTATAAGTAATAACTAGTTTTAGAATTTTTTTTAATTTTACATTTGAAACTAAAAATGGCATTCAATACAGAGTAACTCAATTAGAATATGAAGTTGGTAAATAACTTCATTAAAGTACCAAGCCAAGTATATCTAATTTAATTCTGGAAATGGAAAAATAATTTTTGTTAAATGACTTACAATGTCTTGTAGAAATTTGGGTACAGACATAACAAAATACATAATTGTAAAATCAATACATTCTTCACTTCATGATTATTCAATATTACTGGAAGTTTTCATCCATATCATTTTTAAAAAATTAAATGATATAAATTTAAAATAATTTTCTTCCCATTTTTCACTTAGAACTATCAATATTGTTTATTGGTATGGTTAAAAATATTGAAGGATTTGAAATTTTTTAGGCTGCAAATATTATTACTATAATTAATAAAATTGATATATATACAAAAAAATTAAATATTTTTCATATAATATTTTATATATATTTTTCATTTATTTATATCAAAACTGATAAGATATTGTAAACGCTTATGCCACACTACTGATTTGATTTAAGTGTTTGTAAGCGATGACATAATGCTCTGATTCAATTACATTACAGTTGTAGTGTGATCACGTAGATATGTCAAAACAAATGCACTGTGAATGCTTAAGTGTTGTAAGCGTCCAAACCAATTTTGAAAACTTTAGTTATCTGAAATCAGCAATATATTTTAAGGTAATATATGTACGATGACTAATTATTGATTTTCTGTGTCTAGATACACGGGCGATTGTGTAGACAATGCGTACACGGACCAACCGTGTAAAAATTTCCTACCTGGTTTAGTGCGCATAAGTCTGGACTTGTAAATTTGTTCCAATTTTTATATTTTGATATTTGGTTAAATTTTTTATACATGTACTTCTATATTGTATACAATTTTAAAGGAAAACTACCTTCCCTAAATGTTGGAAAATTGTTGTAAATCAGATCAGAATCACATACACTGAACTTCACTCAGAATCTTTTTTATTATTATTAATAATAATAAATTAATATAAATAATAATAATATTTATTATTATTATATATTTTTGTAAAAACTATTATATTTCATTTTATTATATCATTGTATTTAGTATAGACAGAAGATTACTGTTTTAACTTAAAATATTTAAGCAATGGTAATATTGTATTCTGTTAATTAATATTATTTTAAAAAGTTGTAGGTACTTCTGTTTTATATTATTTATTAACAAATTTTATTCTTTGTTAATTTTCAACAATAATTATAAAAATATACGAGTTATAATGTAATATAATCTACCAAAAAAAAAAAAAAAAAATATATAGAATATAGGTACATGCACAAAAAAAAATCGAATGAAATATTAAAATGTAAAAATTGGAATAAATTTACAAGTCCAAGCGCATGCACACTAAACAACCGGGTAGGAAATGTTTACACGGTTAGTCCATGTAGGCATTATCTACACAAACGCCCATGTAAGACACAGCGTTATTGACTTATGATGTATCAATTAATATCAGTTATCCCTGTCAGACATCTTAATGTTGATGACATTTGTTATCTGAAATAAATATAATATTTGAGGTAATGATTTACATATTAACATAGTTTAAAATTATTGATGTATGGTGGTTAATATCAGTTATTCCTGTTAGACATTTCTATGTTGATAATTTTTGTTATCTGAAATTTGTAATATATTTTAATGTAATAATTATGAAATAGTTGTGGGTATAATTAATACATATAAGATGATTAATTATTGATTTATGATGATTAGTATCAGTTATCCCTGTCAGACATTTCTATGTTGATAAATTTTGTTATCTGAAATTAATATGTATTAAGATAATTATGAAATAGTTAGATAATAGATTAAAATAAATAATTATTGATTTTTGATGGTTTAATTAATATCAGTTATCCCTGTCAAACATTTCTATATCAACTTTTGTTATCTGTAATTAGCAATATATTTTTAATGAAATAGTTATGGGCATAATACATGTAAGATGATTAATTATTGATTTATGATGATTAATATCAGTTATCCCTGTCAGACATTTCTATGGTGATAAATTTTGTTATCTGAAATAAACATGTATTGAGATAATTATGAAATAGTTAGATAATAAGATTAAAATAAATAATTATTGATTTATGATGTTTCAATTAATATCAGTTATCCCTGTCAGACATCTTAATGTTGATGACATTTGTTATCTGAAATAAATATAATATTTTGAGGTAATGATTTACATAGTTAATAATTATTGATTTATGATGATTAGTATCAGTTATCCCTGTCAGACAGTTCTATGATGATAACTTTTGTTATCTGAAATTAGTAATATATTTTAATGTATATATTATTATATATGTATTTATTATTTTAATGTAATTTTAATATATTTATGAAATAGTTATGGGTGAGTATAATACATGTAAGATGATTAATTATTGATTTATGATGATTAATATCAGTTATCCCTGTCAGATATTTTTATGGTGATAAATTTTGTTATCTGAAATAATCATTATGTTTTAAGATAATTATGAAAATTTATAAAATAAGATTAAAATAAAAATTTATTGGATTTAAATTAATATCAGTTATCTCTATCAGATATCTTGATGTTGATAACATGTTATTTGAAATCAACATAATATTTTGAGGTAATGACTTAGCGTTTTCCATGAATCATTCTTGTACAGTGGTTGCACTTGAACAGTTCACTGATATTCACTGATTACCATTATACAAGTGCAATAGCAGATAAAATACATGTTTTATTATCAAATCTTAATTTTAATAAAATTCTGTCAAGCATCTTAATGTCAATAACTTTTTTTAAATTGAAATAAACATAATATTTTAAAGTTTACTTTTACACGATTAACAATTATTATTGATTTATAATGACATTTCTATGTTGATAAATTTTGTTATTTGAAGTGTATTATACTTATTTGGTTTTAAACACAGATTTATTCTATAATTAGATAGAAGGTCCACTTTCATCTAATAAGTGAATTTGGTCGTTATTTGAAAATGGCATAATATATATATATATATAAGTATCATTTAACTTTTTACTATCATATACATAATGTATATGATTTTTTAAATTTTGCCCCGTTGAAAATGATTATAAGAGTTTTAATTGCATGGAATATTGGCTATAGGAAGTCTACTTTTATATTGAATAGTATTCTGCGGTTTAAAATAAACTGGCTATCTTAAATTATTAAGTTGGTTTGGATCTACAACTCACTGTATTGTATAAAATAATATTTTTTTATTGACTTATTAAAATCTAGTACTTATAGAAATTTTGATTTTTCTACAAATCTGTTACTATGATTACCGCAAAATAGAATATATTTAGCAACTTTTGGTTATGTAGTTAAATCTGATTTGTTTGGTTCATAATTTATGCATATATTATATTTATTAATTAAATTAAATTATTTAGGCTTTAATTTTTTTATTTTAATAAAGTATTCAGTTGTACAATAATTATAATTATAATAATAATATATACCTGTAATATAATATAATATATAATTGTTATTATATCATTTTTATTTTTATTATAATATAATTTATTTTGTGGTAGTATTTAATAAGTTTTGGTTTGCTATGAATGGCACATTAAAGCTGACTATATAGCTCTCCATAATAAATTAAATACTGTTTTGTGGTTTAATTATATTATATTGCAGCAATAATATATAAATTGAAAAATGCCAATCTATGACTTACCAGATCATGTTTTTTATACATAATTAAAGGTTTCAGTATAGCTAATATAGTTGTATAGTGTTTTTTTTTCAATGTTAATTTAAATTACCATCTGCGCAGTATACATTGATACCAATTGTTGTAGAATGTCCAAAATGCTTGGTTTTGTAATCCACATACAGGTTATCTACCTCGTTTAAAACAATTTATGGGTCACTTTTAGAGTACGCATTTGTTCTATTGCGTCCATATAGGTATAACAAATTACTTCTTATTTATAGTGAGAGTACAAAGGCATTTTTATCTTATACAGCTCATATATTAAAAATGCAATTTCCTGTTATGCTGCATTCACTAGAAATATAGAAACTTTGTTGTAAACATGTTTCCAATAATATCTGCAAAAAAAAAAATAAGAAATATTTCTGAATTTTATGGCAACAAATTTTTATTATGGGTTTGTAGTTTTGAATGATAAAATGATCCAATATTATTATAAATTCATCTTTATTTTTATATAAATTAAATGTAATTTTATAATAATTTTTTTAGTTATCCTGGCCAAACTTTGAACTTGGTAGTTTTATATAGTAGTATAATTTTTTAAATGTATGTGTTTTATACATTTAATATTACCTATGATAATCCTAAATTATTATGTTTGGTAGTTTTCATATTGTATAAATATTAACTATGTTACTATCTATATTATATTATTAATGCATTTTCACACAATTTTAGGAGATGTGGTGGATCCAGGCTTATTGTTCAAATGTCTACTGGAAAACGTCGTCCCAGAGATAGATCACCTGAATATAGGTAAATTGTATTTATTAGTTTAAAAAAATCATATAGATTTTTTACCAATATTCATATATAATTTACCATGTTAATATAAATATAATATTCAATACTGTGAAAGGCTAAATGTTGTGTTATAAATCATATATTATATATTTTTAAATTATTAAAGTATAAACACTTTTGGCAGGTTATTTATTATAGATTCAACCTTATTGAATTCTTCATCATCACTACTACAACTACCATCACCTTTCACCACAGTACTACCAACTTGAGCAAGCAACAAATGACAGGGGGTGTGAACTTCTTAAATCCCTTCTAGGCATTTTTTTTTCATGAATTGCTACCAATTGGTATTAATTGTCAAATCCCACTATTTCAGTTCAAAAACAACGTCTTACAATCTGAAATTCACCTTCCTAGCCACTGCAACGTGCTTCGAAAATTCCATCACACCGTTTTTGCATCGTTCATCGTTATTTGGGTTAAATTTTTATGTATTAAAAAAGTAGTTACTTGTAGGATATTTATTATTTGAGGTTAATAATTTAAATCTCTAACATAAAAAACAACATAATCCATAAAGTTGGATTATGTTGATTAAAATAAAATCTGTATAGTAAAACCTCTACCATACAGATACTCAAAGATAACAATTTGTTGAGATACATTTAATGTACACATGTTTTGTTTATTGGGGTTTTTAACTACCAGTATTTTGCTGTAATTAGAGGTTTTACTCTTTGTGCGTTTTTTATCTTTTGACTTTATTGTATTGAATTAATTTTAGGGGACGAAACTCGCCACCACGCCGTTCCTATCGTTCATTTTCACGCTCAAAATCAAGGAGTCGCTCGCCTGTTTACAGAGATAAAAGGTCTCGTTCAAGGTCTTATTCTAGAGGAAGATACTAATTTTATACTGAAATGTGAATCGTATTTTAAATTTAAAAAGTATAGTTTTTATTTAATCTTAATTAGTTATATCTTGGTAATAAATGAAACAAAAATTAGTTTTCGTAAACTGATTTTGATTTGTGATTAGTAATGACGTAATACTGTAAAGTAATTAATTTACTATTTTTATACTATTAATTGCATACATTTTTTTATTTTAATGGTTAAATTGTAATATTTAAAACTAATTATTTAAAGGACAATAAAACTACTATTATACAATTATTTTATACTTAAATTATAGATACATTAAATATTCTTAATTTATATTGTATTTTTATTTATTGTTTAATTATGCAATTTTTAAAACAAATGCAAATTATGAGTCATGTGTTAGGTGTTGAATATTTTAAACTTGTAATTAATTATACAATTTAATTATCACCACTAATTTCTATGTTATTTCAATATTGCTTTGCATTTTTAATGTTTTATATTTAAAAAATATATATGCATACTTACCTAAATACAACATTTTTGGATTAAATTTTTAGAAAAATAAAATCATTTTAGTATAAATTTAGTTTTTTATTTACACATTTGATGGATGTATTAATTATTATTGCATATTCCTCGTAGTTCCATAGGATGAAATGGAGAGTACCGTTTGGTATTTTGTGTGATAAACAGATTTGAGAAAACAAATTAACACTGCTACCGTACAGTATAGTGCTGAGTTTCCCCATTTTACTGAGCTGGGACTGTATACTTCCAGTATGGGTGTATAGTGAGTGTATACTTTAACCAACAGCCAGCTATATATTTGAAATTATTCATACCAAAAATAAGTTTTATTAAGTATATTTTATAACACATGAGTTATCTTTTCTGCCATGTGCAGGCTGGTATACCTTATACATGTATGACAATAGTCAATAAATATTAGAACTCTGTATGCCAATGTAATGCAGTTTGATTATAGTGGTGTGTAAGCTGGTTGTCACCAACTTGATGAGGTTATTTTTGACATGCAGCTATACTGTAGACATTTATTAAACCTTGTTTGAAACATTTAAATGTAATGTTTAGGAGGATGCTCTTTTTTAGAGCTATTAACACCATTATCAAATTTAATGAAAATAATAATTTTGATTAAACCTAATGGACTATTTATAAAATGTCTAAAAAAAAGTTATATCATTTTTAGTTTTTGATATTTTAAAATAAATAGCTTAACATTTTTGTCAGACGATATTTTACAAAAAGCCCACGTGATTCACTCGAAAATATTCGTCTCTTTAAATTTTGTAATAGGTGTTTAAACTCTAAATTTAACCTAAACGCCAAAATTTCAATTCATCGTATAGTGTGATTATTTATTAGATAGACAGAGACAACAAATGCGGTTATAGCGTCCTCTTAACATTAAATTTGGTTTGATTGAATGTTGCTAAACCTTTCAGTCAACCTTATTTGAATGATTTTTGAAGTTCATATAGGTACTATGATATATATCTATATTAAATACCCCAAGGGCGTACGCAGAGGGAGGCTAAGGGGCTGAATGAAGCTCCCCCTCCGTTGCCAGTATAATTTTTATATATTATATTATATCAATGTTATATATTATATATATATACAGTGACGTATTTTCAACTTTTTCTCTGGGGGGGGGGGTCTAAGTACATTGAAAACCAATCATTAATATAATTATATTTATATATTTTACTATCTTTAGGGGCAAAATCGCTTAGTTTACAGACAAAGGACTTTTAGTAATGGTGAGGAGGAGGGGTTGCAGGGTATGTGTACTATTTTGGTAAAAATAAATAATACTTATTAAAAATATTGAATTTTTAACTTTTCAAAAGTTTTAGCCTTTAATGCATTTAATTTTGATATTTTTAGAATATTTTGCATCACATGAAAAAAATATTATCATTAAGCATCGATAAAAACGAGTGACAAAATAATTAAATTTTTAAATAATCTTTTTTTATATTCCTGCATTTTTCCTAATTTTGTAATCGTAATATAAAAAAACTATACAGTAAACGGTGGTTTTATTTTTAGATTATTTTAAGATATTTATTTGAAAATTAAAGATATTTTAAATTTAATATTTAGGCATAAGTACGTAATACCTGCCAAAAATGTCAACAGTCTTTGACAGAAATACTACCTGCATAAAAACAAACTACAGGATAGGTTATGAGGTTGTAAAATATAATATTAATACATTGATTTGGTATACTTTTAAGTTTTAATTAATGCATTTTCTTTAAATTAAAAAAAAATACTGATTATTCATTAGTTTGGTAATAAATGAGAAAATTACCTAAGAACCACAGCCTAGTAATAATAATAATAATAATAATACAGTTCATTGAATTTTGATCACTACAAAACTCCAATCTCATTTATAAAATAATTTTAAATCGTAAATCGGTAAGTACATTAAGTGGAGGCTGAAATATACGTTCAAAAGTGTTATAAATGTATAAAAAAATACAAAAAAAAAAAAAAACGTGATCATTTTAAAGTGTTTAAAACCAATATTTTCGGATTTATGAGGAAATAACTATTATTATAAGTAACTCATATTTTTAATTATTTTTCGTTGGTTTTTTCTGATGTGTTTTTAAAAAAAATCAACAAAGTACCAAAATTTTATGCTAAAAAACGGGTAGGTACACATAAAAATTAGATCATGACTTCAAGTCTTCTGGTCAATAAATTGTTCAAAGAAAATATAAGACCAATTAATATCATAATAAAACGAGAAAATACTTTGCACCGCCCAGAATCTAAAATTTATAATTATATTCATTTTTGGGCATTATTATTAATAAGTCATATCAAACTCTATTTCCAATTATTATTATTTAAAAAAAAGTTCTATCTACAAAAATGAAGTTTTCAAAATTAATATTTGTTGGTTCTTTTTCAGTGCTCCTGGACCCCCTCTCTGTAAATAAGCTAATTGTATACTCTATTATAACACTGAAAAAGCACTTTTTTTTATTCATTCGTGTCTAATTTTGTGTCTACTGATCACTTATTCATTTTCAAGCCCCATCCATTGAAAAATCCTGTATATGCCACTGAAATACCCATTATGACATAATTTACTAATGTAAATTATGTTATAATTAGTATTCTTTATAGTCGTTTATTACTTCCTTTTTTTTTGTATTAGTTTTTTCCAGTGCTTGGAAGGAACGTGTTCAAAGGAACTCGTTCCATTAATTCGTTCAATTTTCGGGAACGAAGTTCGTTTTTTGTGTGAAAGAACGTATTGGAATTTCGTTTATTTTTAGGAGGAACATAAACGTTTATTTTCATTTATTTTTATTTTTTAAAATGTAATTTAAAGAATTTTTACAATTTAGTTTAAAAGTTGAAATAATTATACATTGGGTATTGAACTATACAATTACAATTAAACCTGAAGTTTGTAGGTAAGTATGCCTTAATATTAAATAATAAATAATAATATAATATAATGAATAGTTATTGTTTTGAAAATCATAGTTTAAAAACCGTTCAGAAATTATAGTTATCGATCCTCGGACAGAATAGTGATTAGTGTATTATTATTATTTTAGATTTTCATTGAAATTGTTATCACTTTAATATTATACTGCTACAGTAAATATTTAGTAGAATATTCCAAGTTTCTCATATGATTATTTTCTATTTATAACAAGTTTTCGTAATTTTCTGTTACGCTCCAGTAAATCATTGGGAAAATCGAAAAATGACTTCTTTAAAGAATCAACTAGATTCTAGTGGTTCAATAACTAGATTCAAAAATATTCTTTAGGTGGGTACCTACTCTAACATTGTTAAACCAATGCTTTGTAAAACCTCGCTACTCTCAGAATCTAAAACGTTTAGATTATCAATTTCCATCACCAACATTCTATATCCATGATTCGAAGTGCTTTCCTGGTTTTTTTTCATGAAGAAATAGATCTATTTTGTCATTGTTTTTTCAAGTTGAAAAAATAAAAGAAATGACACAAAACAAGGTGGGTATTTAAAAGTATGTCTGATTTATATTATAAATAATTATCTTTTATCCCTGCAATTTTATTGAAATTTAGAAATTGTTGGAACGGAAAGAAAAGGAACATGAACGTGAACTACCTAGTTTTTTTAAAGGAACTTTCCAAACACTGGTTTTTTTCACGTTGTATTCTTTCTAGATTCGGTAAATCTATAGTATGATTAGTACTTACCTATGTAATATAATATTTCGACTTAGTGGAAAAATGCTACTCCACACTTCACTGCCTATTCGTATGGTTTGCCAACCTAACCGTGGAACTTCAAATTTCTTCCACAATCCACAGTCGATATAGGGCGAATGCCGTCTCTATATTACCACAGAATATTA
The DNA here is from genome assembly GCA_025469235.1 of Pemphigus obesinymphae. NCBI lineage: Eukaryota > Metazoa > Arthropoda > Insecta > Hemiptera > Aphididae > Pemphigus > Pemphigus obesinymphae. Next base: position 54,278 of record JAIPRL010001850.1, on the reverse strand, counting down.
CTCTATGAATGGCCCCGGTAATATTTCATAATATTATATTATAATCTTAGTTTGTAGCACTACATGTACACACCATGGTTGTTGGCGAACATAATAAATGCAGTTAAGATTTGTCACCATCAGATTTTTGACAGCAAGATTCATCTCATGACAATGATGCAACACATGGATAGTATTGTGCATTATCTATTGCATAAACAAGAATACTATTTATAATATTTTTTAGCTATTTTTACAATGAACTAAAATAAGTTTATCTTTTATTTTTATTCTTCCAAGCATGAGTCTTACAGACTGCACCAGTACCTTTTAACCTTTTTATATTATTCTTATTCTGTATGCAATATTAATAAATTTAATACCTATACATTTTATATTTTTATATTATTGTTCTAAAATATTAATATATATTTGTATATTACTATTTTATAATAATATCAATTTTTTATTTTATTGAAAATGTGAAAAAGTGCTCAGTTTTGAAGGATCGTAGATGGACGCAATGCCAAATTGTCTTTATTTAAATTGCCATATGATGAAAGCATTAAAGATTTATGGTTTACAGTTATTGTTTCACAACAAATAATGAAGTTATAACTATATCAGTACTTGATGTACAATTTGTATGTAAACTACATTAAAGAAAAAAAAAACATTTGTTCTTATTCTCTACATACTACATGGTAAATATTCATATATTTATGTGCACCAAATAAAATCTTTATACCTGTCATCTATGTTTATATCAATGATAAAAATATTTTGAAGAGTAATGTGAAAAAGTATAACAGAAAAGAAAAGATTTTACAATTGTGTCTTGCAGTTACGATACACATTCTGGTAATGATTCTGACATTGTTAAATTAGAAAATGTTAAACTTGGGTTACAAAAAGGTTCAATTACTTCAATTTTTGGGAATTTTTAATAAATATACCTACCTTAAATATTAATATTAGTTTTATACATTATTATTTAGTTTATATTTATAGTACCTATACTATATATATTGTCTAAGTGAAAGTTGTAGTTTCAATACTATTGAAAATTTTGATGATTAGCCTATAGAATTAAATTATAAGTGACAATAATTGAATTATCCAATATCCATTCAAAAATTATAAAAGTACTATCATGAACACGGTCTTGGAAGATTTATTTTTTTATCTTCTAAGACCGTGAGCATGAACTAAGATACTGTCTTAGTAACTATCTAAGAAAGGGTGCTATCAGGGTTTTAAAAATTAGAAACTGTATAATTTGTATACTGTAAAATATAATTAGTGAGACAGCTGTCAAAATATTTCAAAATAGAGGAGCTCCGTCCCCCTCAATTCGAGCACTGCATAAATAAATTATACATAAAAACGAAATTTAAATGAAAGATTTTCAGAATAGAATCGGTTATGTTTAGTGTTTGGATAGTTAAATTAATTTAATAATTTAATTATCGAAACTTAAAAACACTAAGAAATTAAATTAGATTTTTATTTTAATGTACGTTAGCGTTATGCAATTTCCGACACCAATATCGTATTGCAGCGTTCGAAAAGCTTTTGGTTTATACAGATGTTTAAAGTTAATGTTAAAATCTGAAAATTAAAATAAAATATTATCACTATAAAACAGACGAGATAACAACCACATCAAGAGTACATTACATCTCGTCAACCGACTCGGAAACAAGGTGAGCGATAAAGCCATGACAAAATTAATTTTGTTATGGATAAAGCCATCTTAGGTGCCATCAGAGATTTTAGGATTTAAAAAGGAACAACACAGATGCCACCGGTGCCATCACAGATGAATTAAGAAACATATGAATTATATTTGTATTATTACCACAGGTAGCGTTTTTAGGAACCATAAAATTAACCGAGTTGCCGTTCTATATTATCTATATTTTCTATGTTTGTATTGATAATTCTACCAGCAGATCGTTATTGCTGTCATTAAATCCGTTTAGTGACACGTTCAATCAACGAGTGACATAACGAGACCATAGATATATATATATTACCTACTAGTATATATCTGTGAACGAGACCTCGTTTTTATTTATATAATCTGTGACGCGACTGTCTTTTAAAAATAATCTTTTTCAGACGAGTGGCTTGTCCTGTTTATCTCGGTTTGTCGTGGTATATTCAGTAAATATTGACTAACAAATTTAATATTTACAGAATAACTTTTATATTGAAATCAGAAAAACATTTATAAATTTATTTTGAGGTTTAATTCCCGAATAAATATATTCGACGAATAGTTGGATGATTGAAAACCGGGACATTAGTAGACAAAAATAATAATCGATCAATTATATATATATATGGCATAAAGTTAGTCTATGGTATTTGCATGACAATATAAAATAATTTTGTCAGGAGTATTTGGACTTTGGAGAATGGAGAATTTTGTATACATTTTATCCCCTCCCTATAACATCCATGATGGAAATTCTGTGGAATTATTGAAATATTTTGATCATGGAAGAAACAACAGTTATTTGTTGCCCAATGGTGGTGTATAATTTTGTAAACATTGTCAAATAATCAATAAAAAATGTTATCACAATTCCAATTGTGTTTAATGTTTACACTTGCAGGTTGCGGCACTAAGAATTGATGTGTTTGGGGTTTTTTTTTTTTACTTAATAATTGTTTTTCATTTAATTATTTAGATTATTCTTTTTAAATTATCTAGTTAAAATATAGGTGAAATAAAACCTAAAGGTAAGTAAAAAGTATAATATAATATGAGTTGTCAAATAGATATGCATAAATATTAAATATTGTGTTTATTTTTTAGGACGTCTAAACAAAATATAATGAATCGACGCAGAAGAGCCTCGTCAATTGCTAGTCGTGCAACTGACGAAGAAATAGAGAGTTCTCCAGTCGAACACACCCGTAAAAAAAGACGAGTGGATCCGGTATATGTAATTTCGAATAGACAATTTTATATCATACTCTTATGTATATGTAAAATAAATAAATACTTATGGTATTATATGTATATATATACATAGAGCTGGGGGGTAAAGTTTTAATAGGTTTCTAATAGTATTTTAGTAATGTAAACAAACACTTTTGAACGAGTATTTAGGTTTAATTGACTAAAAATGTTTAGGTATACCAATTAAAATTTCACCTACAACTCTGTGTATATTATATGGTAATTTTGTTTGATGAATTTTATATTACATAATTACACTCATTTAGCAAAATTTGGTCATATTATGTATTAAGGTTTTATAGGTGATTAAATACTTAAATAATATATATAATATATAGTAGTGAATAGTTTTTTGTTCCCTATTTTTCAGGAAAATGTTGCTAATATTTTTTATTTACATAATACTTTTTAGTTTTTTTTTTATTAATAATTATGTGTTGTATTTAATGTAAATCAAGTATCCAATACTTAATATTCAGAATTTCGATTTATTGAGCTTATATTATTTTGTTTATCTTATAATACTTTTATAGTAGGTAAAGTTGCACTTTTTCGTAAGATTTAATCAATTGCAAAAAAAGAAAACTCATTTTTGTTTGTCTTTTTTACCCAATTAAAATTAATCTCTTAATGATACCTAGGTATATTTATTTTAATTAATATTATAATTTATTAATAATAAATAATGGAAAAAATAATCATCAATATGAATATTACACATTAATCACTAGATTAATTTTTATCTACTATTATTTTTCGCTGTATCTAGACGCCCGACCATGGTCTTGACTGACTGTCTGAATTATTTCAACGCGCATGTGCTCATCTAATGTCCGTGGTTGGGTGCGTAATATACAATCTACTGTGGTTGGGCGTCTAGACACAGTGATTATTTTTATTGTTTGATACAAATCGAACGTTTAATCATTTTTGTTGTTTCATAGTTACATAAATACATTTAAACATTTAAAGTACAAACAAATTATTAACTTCAATTACCTTTTTGCTTGGAAGAAATTATATTTTTAAACTAAAAGATTAGCTATAGTTTCATGAAGAAACAAATAATTATAATTTATAACATTAATATATCTTATTTAATGTAATTAGAATTTGTTATTTATGTACATATCTAAAATATGTAGCAAATTATATAACATTTTTAAGTTTTCAAACAGATTTTCTGTTTCAATCATAATACAATTTGTACATTTATTTATTTCTAACTATTATACTTATAGTAATCAGGTAGGCTAAAATTCCTCTGAATTGTATAAAAGCCTCTTAGTTCTAAGTTCTATTTGAAATAATGTATTATAAGACCATACAAAAGTATAATTAGTTACAAATTAAATCGATTTGATAATATTTTAGGTTGATATAGTCCAGTCAGTATATGACACAATACGTAATTTTAAGAAAGAAGACGGTACATTATTATGTGACAGTTTCATAAGAGCACCAAAAAGAAGACAAGAACCAACATACTATGATGTAAGTAATTTTCATTCTTATTTATTACTTACACATAATTTTATATTCCATATAATTTGCTGTATTAATTAAATATTGAATTTTATAGGTGGTTTCTAACCCTATAGACTTAATAAAAATCCAACAGAAAATTAAAACTGATGAATATGATGATATTGATGATTTACAGGCCGATTTAGAATTACTGACTAATAATGCTAAGTCATTTTATAAGGTACGTTATCTATTTATTTATACGTAATAATCTTTTATGCTTGTTAGGTTATTATACTATATTTTTACATCCACTGCATGTTTTAAAAAATATATATGTACAGTGTCTGTCGGCTTGTAGCTTAAACGACAAGATGATTGCACCCCTATATAAATTAAAGAAAAAATAAATTGCTTAAAAATGTTAATTATTTAAAATGTATATAGAAGTTACTCGAGTCATTATATATTAATAGTTAATACATTTAACACGGTTAGTGCGAAGCTAGGTAATATATATTTAATGAAAGTGCACGCATACATACAATCTTATAGTAGTGGATAATCTTCCAAAAACTTGTTGATAATATTATGTATGTGTACTTCATGTGTTTGTATTCAAGCGGCAATTTTATTATTTATTTTGACAAATTTTTTCAATGTCCTTACATAGCAGGAGATTAAGGAGGATGAAAACTTGTTTTTCTATTCGATTGTTGGTTGGTTGCTGTGTTTATTATTAGAGGCTTAAAAGTGACAAATTATGGCGGCCGGTAGTAAATATTATGACTCATATAGGGAGTAACAGCAATATTATTTCGAGTTTAATACGACTTGTGCTAATTATTATTTATATAATAATTATTTCTTTTCTACGAATTTTCATATAGAACATTGTACGTATCAATGTAAGTTGTTATTTTATTATAATTTTTTATGTTTGTATATTTTTTTTATAAGTTTTAATAATTTTCTTTAATCTTTGTATTTTAAGTTACCCTACTCCATGAGTCATGCATCGCCACTATATATATTTATAATTAGGTATATAGGTACCTATATAAATTAACAGAATAAATATCAATAATAATAATATATTATAAAATAAAAATTATTAACCTATAGTTATGTTGCTTATTTTGTATGTTATATTATGGTAAATATCGTAAATACTTACCTTCAAGTCTTATTTATATTTTTTGTTATAGTTTTAATTTGTATTTATTATAAGAGCATAACATAATATTATGATTAATTTATATATTAATTTAGCTTAAAAAAATAATTATTAATGCAAGCTGATTGCAAATTCTTTGTTTCTTCCATTAAAACAACATTGTCCAAAGCTTGTATTATCTGAATTTTCATTATAAAGGTATTCATTTCTAAATACTGCTATATATCTGATTTTGTAAAGCTATACTTTTTAACCACAATAAGGGGTTTTCTATCATACCATACATTTTAGTGGGTCCTGTTAAAACACTTCCTTTTGACAGTCAGAAGAGAGAACATATTAATTTAAATTATAGGTGACAAGCCAACCTGTTTGCCAGGTCATGACTAGTCCTGTTAATTTTTGATTGCAACATATTACGGTAAAAAAAAACAGTAATCAGCGGGATGTATAGATGGAACACATTATATTATACTGTTGGTAACAAACCATGCATTTCAGCGGATGCGTTTATTTTTGTTTACAAGATGAATTTTTGTTGTATTTTGCCTTTGCATATTATTATTAATAATTATAATATATTAGCTGAATTATTCTGCTTCACTCATGATCAGTTTTGCTTTGTATGAGAAGGGTATGAAATGTAATATTATCAAATATAATAAATAATACATATTTACAGGTGAGTTTAGTGTTATTTATATTTTATAAATAGTAGTTTAAAGTTTATTTGACATCTCACGAACAAAAATAAAAAAAAAGTTTATTTAGCATCTATTGGACGTGGTTCAAACTACTCTTTAAACCACAACCATGCACTTGAAAATACCTAAATACATAAATATGAATTTTTGATCTACCACCGCACTAGCGGCACTTCACTAAAATAGAAACCAATGGCAGTACCAAATGAATTTATGGTGTGAATATGGCTTCAATAGCTTTTATGGTTTCTGAGATTAGCGAATACTAACAAATGCAAAATCATTTTTATATAATAGATTATGAAAATCATTTTTTAAATTTAGTTTTATATTTTGCTTACTGACTCAATAATGGTATTTTTTTAAAAAAAATCTAAGGTATATTTTCTGTATAAAATAACAAGTAATGACTTATATACATTAACTTATGCGTTTTAGGGATAATTCAAAGTGAAAAAGTACTATAATATATGAAAATATTACTTTCGTAGTTATATGTTTTAGGTACCTGAATACGGTATTCGAGACACATTGAAAAAAAAAACACAAATAGTTGTAATTTATAAATTAATTGTATGTTATTAAATTATTATTAATAATATTATGTACAGTCAAAGGTACAAGTCCTGGTAAATTTCAAATTAAACACAAAATTAAAATTGAACATAATTCTATTACATATCATAATATTATTATATAGGTACTAGGTACCCATACAGTTGTTTTTAAAATAGATATTTTGAACTTACATAGATCAAAATACAATTTATTTTTGAATAATAATAAGAGTAATAATATTTTGATTGATATAGTAAACTATATATTATGGTACCTTTAAAAACACATGGAGTGGTACCAGCGTAACCGTCCTGTTGAAATGTTTCCTGTTAAACAGGACCTGCTAAAATGCATGGTGTGATAGGGCCCTAAGAAGATGCAGATGTAGGTAATTTTTTTTTGTTTTTGTTATTGAAAAATATTGATCCACATAGATATTTAATGGATAATAAAATACTCTATGTATGTGATGGCAAGTTGGGTAGTATAAATTATTTTAATATCTAAAATTCTTAAATGTTTTTTTAAAATATTTTAAAAAGTATATTGTTTTTTTTAAATAGAATTTATATATATATTATACCATCTAAATATTCAAAGTTTCTCGTACAGATAACCACAAATATCATGCAAAAACAACCAAGTGCTGTTGATGTATTATATGTTATATTAATAATTGAATATTGTTGACATTAATCAAAAGTCAACAATTGGTTAATGTTTATGCAAGGAAATTAGAAGCAGCAATTCTGTTTCTCTATCATATACATAACAGTATTTTAGATATTTTTTATTTTTAATACGTACTGATAAGGATTTTGAAAATTGATCTGAATTTGTTGTAAAATCTACTTTAGAATGACTTTCCCATATTTTCAATTGTATCCACTTAAGTAGATCCCACTAAAATCAAGTTCATACGTTTGAAAATAATCATAAATGTATATACAATTTTTATGGAAAAAATTGACAATGTTCTTAATAAAACTTCATAATAAAGTAACCAGATTAAAGATATAAATTGCTGTTACAGAAAATTGCTGCTTCCATCCCTTTTAGTATTAAACAATTCCATTTGGATAATGTTATTAATACTACATAATATTGTTATTAAGTGCATACCTATTGTAAAATATTATTATTGGGTTATTGAATTTAAATTTAAAATATTACATTCTATACCTATTATTCATTATTATAAAAATATACTTCTATATAAGTAATATATTATATTGGTATTCGTTGTAACTCGTACAACTCGTGTAATTTGTTGAATTGCGAAGAATATTGGACAAAACATCTTTTAGTACCATATTTTCCTCTACATTTATCTCTAAACAATCTTATTATACAAATCATAATTCATCATTTATAATTAAAAACAAAAAAATCTGATAAATAGGTGAAATCTAACTAGTCTGTATTATTGGAAGTTCTTTAGCTTGTGGTCTATCTTTGTAGCGATGTTTACCAAAAAAAAACTTAAGAGTTTAGAGTGTGGTTTACTAGATGAAATATTATAAAATATTTTTTATTATAAATAATATATTGTTTATAATATAATAAAATAAAAAAATTAATATATTATATTATTATAATATTAAAAATAAAAAAATTTAAAGTATACTGCGTTCCAAAGTAGAATATATATTGGTCGTTCGTTCAATTTTTGTTCAATCTCATGCACTTGCTCTAGTGACCGATCAATTTGCTCACTGGGTATTTGGTCCGGAGTGCCAGCACTGCTGTTAAATTTTTGTACTTCTATATGCACTGTCGGAAGTTGTTGGCTCGTTCGTTCAACATTGATTTCGCCTAATAGTCGGAGAAAAATTGGTTTATGACCTTCTAAAGCCTCAGTTTTGTTGAGCAAACCTGTAATTCTACTTTGAAACAAAGTATAGGTATAATTAAAAATATTTTTTTAAAGTGCATAATACATAATGCATGGAAAGTTTTTAAGGGTAGATTGCACACTAAACTCGTTTGTATTTTTGGTAGACCACATTATAGAGGTAGACTGCTAAATTCGTGAATTATTGGTAGACCACACACTAAAGAGCAGCTATATTTTCACACTTAATTCAATTCTTTACAAATAGAGTTTAATATTGTATATACTTCCAGAAAAATTCTCAAGAGTATAAAGATGCCATAGAGTTATGGGATGTATTTTTACTAACTAAAAATAATCTCTTAGAACGAGAAGAAACACCTAAAGATAAACTCGTTATTCGCGTAGGAAAATTAGTAAGTAATTTAAATTCCTTGTTAAACGTGATTAATTAATTTATTGTATGTTATTAACAAATATTAAATAATATATTATATTTTAATAATAATTATTTAAGTACCATTCAAAATTATATATATATAGGGAAAGAAGATATTGTATTATTGATATTCATCAATGGACATAAAATTTATTTTTTTTAAAAATTAAATTTTACTTGTGGGAGTCAAATTTTTTACAATGGGATTTATAATGATTTTAGTTACGTTATTATACCGAGTTTGTGGGAAATTAATATGCAATTTAATATCTGAGAATCAAAAACAAGAATATTTTAAATACCTATAATTTAATTTTCACTACCTATATTTTAGGGGAAACGAGGAGGATCAGCAGCTTCAGTATCAAGATCTGAACAGACTGATGAAGAGGAAAGTAATTCTTCATTGATTGGAGGAGATGATGAATTAGCCATGTGTGAAGACTTATTTACTGCTGTAATGTCTGCTACAGATAATGATAATCGTCTTTTATCAGCAGCATTTCAACTTTTGCCTTCTAAAAAAGTAAGTATGCCCTGTTTTTTTGTTTTTGTAAATATGTAATATATAAAATGAAACCTATATAAACCTATAAAGTGAAAATTGGTATGCTATTTAAAGGGGACTCATTTTAGAGTGGAGAGGTGATACTTGTTTACTTTGATTTGTTTAAAATCTGTGTACTTGTTGATTTCTTATGTCAAAACATTTTCGATGGCAATAACACGATTCTGAAATTTTTTTTAGCTATTTATAATATACATATATGATATTGCACATTTTATATATATATATATATATATATGTAATTCCGCATGATTTCAAATTTAACATTGCCGTACCATCCGTTATACACTTATTGATCTATACAGATGACAGCATTTTTTATTTCACATGGGTTTGAAGTTTTGAGGATTGAGCAATGAGCATATAAACTTGTATATTTTGGTACACAATTATTAAATTTGAACCAAAAATTCAGAGAAATTATTCTTTATTCCTATGAATGATTTCCATATTGGGAAATTAACTAAAAGTTTTGTTTAGTTGTGTATATTTTATATAGTGAGTAGACTAAACTTTTGTTCTCTACATGAAAATTGGTCAAAAGTACAAAATACCTCCTAAGTCAGTGAGTTTTTCGCCTGAAAAACATTATATAAACATTTGTATTGTAAAGTATATAATATAATAGTGAAATATATACTACTTTGTAAAACTTTTAAATTTTAAGATTTTAGATTTTTTTTGGGAATTGCAAGCTGGTGGATGGGTGTGCGACACGGGAAAACCAAAATAGGTTATAACATTGAAATGCACATGCATGAATGTGGTGTACAGGTCCAAATAGGCCTGGTGAGGTACCAAGTTCAACTCTGTAGGCAGTGCAATTTTTGGTCCGATTAATAAGTAATGTGTAGTCAAAAATATATAAGAACAAAGTGAAATTTGGAAGATTTTTATTAGTTGGTATAATACATTAAAATTTTTTTTAAAAGGACCAAAAACTTTTTGAGCTGTTAAATATCATTAAACTTGGTAAGCCAGTAGCTTCCTTATCCGGCCCTAGTGGTGTATTCATAATGTCATACAATCATAGCCAAGCAATCGCATGATTGTTTTCATGCACCCAATGCCATTTAGATAGAAATACATACGGTTACTTACATATAATTATAATAGCCAGATCTACATTTTGGTCTATACTTTTTGTATACGTTAAACATTTGATAATTTTAATTTTCCTTAATTTATGTAGAGGGCATAATCTTACCATCCATGTTATCATGTTACAAACTACGGTTTATAATGTATTTTTAACAAACTATTTACGTTAATTAATTTTATCTAAAATGTACACTACCGTCAGAAAATTTTTGGATTGGGATGTACAGGGTAACTATAGTATGTTGTACTTCGTTCTGGAACAAGGGCTACGCATCCAAAATATTGCTTTATGTTATATAGGTATTATATTGCCCTATAGAGCATAATCCTAACCTAACCTCAAACCTTCCCTCTCACCAATTTAACCTAACTTTACTTAACCTCTCCATAATTGTCTAACCTAACATAACCAAATCTCCTTCCACTCTTCTCATCTGTTTAACCTAATATAATTTAACTTAACATCCCTCACTCCTCCAACTTATTTAATCTATCGTAACATCCTTGCCCGCCCTCCACCTGCTTATCTAACGAAATCTATTTCCTATTTCACCTATCACTCTTCTGCAGAGCCGGTCCCATCCACCCTAACATAGGCTAACTTCTCTACCCTAACATGGCTTAACATCTACCCTTCCTTTACTGTTTATCATGGACCCAGCCCATCCCAGATGGGGTAAGTCAGTAAATCTAAACCTTTTATCTATGCTCTATTGCCCTATTTAACATGTGGGAGAAGTTGGGGATATTAAGTTAAGTTACTTTAGTTCGACAGGTGGGAGGAGTGAAGGGAGATTTGGTAATGTTAGGTTATACTGGTAACACTGATTTTTTTTTTATTGCATTAAGAACTTTGATATTATATTTTATAAAGCATATTAATAAAATTATTATATGTTAATATTAAATACTAACATATAATAATTTAAATAACATTTATTCCCACATTTATGTAATAATAATAATAATAAAATATATGGGGATAGAGTGGTCAAAACGTGTGTTTCGGTGCACAAAGTCCCTAGTTTGACTCCCAGGTAGCCAATGAGGTAGAAGTCTAGTCTCTGGTGTAAGCTGGATATAATTATCAAAATCCATTCAATAATTTGATAGCTATTCTTGTCGTAGCTATCAAGAACCATCTTGGACTCCCCTAATATGTAATACTGCAACTGAGCATGTTAAAGTTTAGGAAATAAGAGGACATAAAAACTGTTAATTTATTTTATAATAATAATACTATACACATTTTATAAATTATTACATTCATTTTGGTCAAATTCTAATATATATTAAATTTATGGTATAAGATATTAATAAGAGATAATCAGCACCTACCACTCCTGTATATATATACAATATATTTCTGTATTTCGAAAACAATGTTCTCATCTTCAGTGTTAAACAACTACTAAAATGTACATTTTATTTATTTTATGTTTAGCGTTATCCAAATTATTATGAAGTAATTGAAAATCCAATCGATTTGCGATCTATTGCTCGTAAAATACAAGATGGAAAGTATGCAAATTTAGCTGAAATGGAACGAGAGTTATTAATCATGACAAAAAACGCATGTTTATTTAATGAACCTGGGTCACAAATATATAAAGATGCCAAAACTTTAAAAAAAGTTATTACAAGTAAAAAAATAGAAGTTGATCACGGAAAATATGCACCAAGCAAAAGTAGCGAAAGAATAAGGTAAATTATTTTTTATAACATTTATAGATTTATAGTTATTATTCATTATTTATATAATTAGAATTTACATATATATATATTTATTTATTATTTATATTAAGTTTTAAATATGGATCCATATTATCTAGTGCTTAGTATCTCGGTATCAAGTCTAATGCGTTTCTGGTTTTGTTTGGTGTCACACAGGAGAAACATTTGTCTCCTCTATTGTTTTCACTATTTATTAACAGTCTTCAACATCTTGTTTGCCTAGTAGTATTCTTTGTTTTTGTCGATCATATTAGACTTTACATGTGTATATGTACTTTTGATGATTGTATGAAATTTCAAGATGATTTTTTATATAGATTTTATGAGTGGTTTAGTAAGTTACTTTTTAATCTCTCCAATTGTTGTATTGTTATGACATTTACTAGTATTTAATCTTCGATAGCTTTTCTTACTACCTTGTTGAATCTAATATTTTGCATGTTTTTGATAATGTCATGGACATTTCTTGGCATTAAGAGGATGCTACACTGCAGTGAGGCATACAAGTAATGTTACACAATTTTTATGAAATTTCAAGAAAAATAAAAATCAAACAAGTTAAAAATATTTAAATAGTTTTAAAAACAGACCTGTATCAATACCATTTTTTATTGCTGTGTAATCAAAATATTTATTAAAAATTTTACCATCGTTTGAAAGATGAGAATTTAAGCTATGTTTTTTTGGAAGCCGATTTTTAAAAATTGTATTAACAAATTTAAAATAAACATAGAAAAAAGGCATATTTGGTAAATATTCAATTGTATAAAATATAAAATATTATTTTGAAAATCTTATATCAACAAAACATTGAAAAAGTTTTCATCTTTAAATATACCTCAATGTTTATTGTAGACTTAGTAGCATTTGAATTATGAAAGTACTATTTAGCTACTAATATTTGTTAGTGTAGCATTCTCTTAAACTTAATAGTAGGCTTGACCCTGGTCCTTATATTGGTTGTATTGTAAGGTTTTTAAAACTATTGGGTTTGTAATAAGATTAGTTAAAGGTTTTTGACTTAAATGTCTATTAAGTCATTTTTTTATGTTTTCGTTTGCTCAAACCTTGAGTATGGTGTTGTCTGAAATGGGATCCCTACTACTACTGCTAGTGATTCAATTCAATTTGAAAGGTCCTATGATAGTTCTTGCGGTTTGCAAGTAATTTACTGTGAATTTCTTATACGCCTCATGATTATGCTTACGTTACTAATATAGCAAAGTAGATTAGTAAGATTATTGTAAATGCCACATACTTAATTGTACACTGTATATTTCATGCATGTCCATAAAAATAAAATATATAATATATGTATACAGTAAATTCATATTTATATGTGGTTTTTATTTAACTATTTTAAAATATTTTTAATTATGGACATGTTTTATAACAAGGGCTAAACGTATGAGAGGTGGTCAAACATCAATGTCAGCAGTAACAGCTGCATTGCAATCTGAAGATGAAGAGGATTCAGACTTGGATGAAGATACAGTGACTGATAGTCAAAGTAATACTGATGGTCCCAATAATCCTAGATGGCAGTTATATAATGCTGTCCGTTCTGCCACTGGATCACAAGGTAATAATTTCAAGTATTTAACAAATTAAACCTTTTCTAACAATTATTAACCGTAACTTATTTTAGGGAATTTGTTAAGTGATTCATTTTGGAAATTACCGTCCAAACGGTATTATCCCAATTATTATCATGAAATTCGTAATCCACTTTCATTAATGCGAATTGGCAAAAAATTAAAAGTTAGTTGTACAAAATTGGCTTTATAGTTGGAAATTAATTTTATCTTGTGTTTAGAATAGTGACTATGGTACAGTTAGTGAAGTTGCAGGAGATATGAATGTTATGTTAGAAAATGCAAAAAAATATTTCACTCCAGATACAAAACAATATAAAGTAATTGATATGTATAATTTACTATATATTTTTATTCATATGTAGTAGAATCTAATTCCAAATTTTTGATTATTTGAATTAATTTTTATTACCTTCAAATGAAGAAGATTCTATTGCATACAGAAAAATATATTTAAAATTAATTATTTTTACAAATATTATGATTTAATTTTAAGGATGCAGTAAAATTACAAAAAATTATGCAGACTAAGGCTCAAGAACTGTTAGATTTAGGACACCAAGTATGTATTATCAAAATATGTTTTAATAAAAATAAATTAATGAACATTTTATTTTTCTAGTATTCTGATAGTGAAGATGATTCTGCAGATGATGAAACACAACCAACTAAAACATCTAAAAAATTTGCTCGTTCACCACGATGTCTTACTCGTGGAAAATACTTGAATAATATTCCTCTTAAAAGACGTTTGTATGCTTTATGCAAGTGTCTTATGGACTATACTGTAAGAATTCCATAAATTTCAAAATAAAATATGGAACTACATGACATATACATTTTTATTTAATAGACAGAGCAAGGCCGTGTGCCTATGTTAATGTTTATGGAAAGACCATCCAAGAAACTTTATCCTGATTATTACAACATTATAGCTGAACCAATTGATATGCTTACTATTGAAGAAAAAATAAAGCAAGAGAAGTACAAAAGTGAAGAAGAAATATTGCAAGATTTTAAAGTAATTTTTTAGAATGAAAAAAATGTATTGGTTTACATTAATTATTGCAATTTAAATTATTAATATTCTTTATTTTAGTTAATGTTTGATAATTGTCGTCAGTTTAATGAAGAAGGATCGCTGATTTATGAGGATGCAAATACTTTAGAGAAAGTATTATTGGATCGTTCTAAAGAATTGGGACCAGTATTAAATAAACCTAATAAAGTGTTAGTTATTGTTTTATATTTACATTATAATCCTAAGTTTTTCAGTATTTCTTAGGGCTAAACATACCATAGTGGAACTGCAAAATTCTGTGGTATCGCGCCACACATATCTATTAGATAAATAATTCTATTAAATTACTATCGACACAGTAAGGGTACTTGGATTTCTAAGAACTCGATAATCGTAAAATAAATACATATTTATATAGTAGCTAAATTACTAGTTATACGTACTACAAAGTATAGTGGTTTTATAATAATAATTCTAAACTTTTAAAAGATTTTTCATAATAATAATAATTTAATATGTTAAGATATATTAAAATATGTCATCTTTATACTTATACTTTAGGAATTACTGATGAAATTCATATTATTTATTTATATTTTATATTAAATTTCAAAAAAAAATTAAAAATCAAAAAAATGTTTACAAGTTTAAATCTTTTTCTTCTTCTTCTTCTTTTTCTTTTTCACCTTCTCTCCCAACTATTTGGGGTTGGCCACTGTAGTCCTACACTTCTACTTAACTTCATCATCTTCATCTTCTTCACTTAACTCTATCTTCCTCATATCACTCGTTATCACATTTCCCACCTATTTTTCGGTTTTCCTCTCTTTCTATCAACATACATTTCCTTTATTAATCTTACTGCTTCTGTCTCTTCCCTCTTTATTAGACCACATGTGTTAGAGCCACCTTAATCTATTCCTCATTTTGTTAACTATCGAAGCTACTCCTATATTACCTCTTATATACTCATTCCTTATTTTTTCATCTTTAGTCACTCCACTCATCCATCTTAACATTTTCATCTCTACTACATTCATTCTCAGTTCTATCTTCCTATCTATTACCCAACATTATATTTCTTAAATCATTGTAGGTCTCACTAACTACTTTCTTTAAAATTCACCTTTTAACCAAATAAAGTAAGAATTATTTTGTCACAAAAAACACCTGATGATTCTCTCTACTTCATCCATACACACTTAATCCGGTGTTTCACATCGTCTCTGAAGCTCCATCTTTTTTTACAACCGACCTTAATTACTTGAAACACCAACCTCTCTCACTACATCATTTTTATGTTCATCAAAGAACATTTGACTTAGTCAATCAATTTGGACAATTTATTGATATTAGTTTATAATTAATATAATATATGACTTATATTCTTATGCTACTAACTATAATACTATATCAGTGTAAAATTGAATTAATACGAAATATATGTATTCATAATTAATACATATATTTCAATATATTAATATTACTCAGTCAAAATTATAGTGTGTATTAAATCTAGCTAAAAAATTTAATACATGTAACACCAGATTCAAATTTCCTATATTATAGGATCCCTAATTGAAGAACCCTTAAAATCTGGGCGTAAGATATTTTATATGATAAAATATAAATCAACATTTCAAAAAACACATGGATTTAACAAAATTGTCTCATTCAATTTTTATTTTTATTAAATATTGCAGTAAAAATAAATAATTAATATAAATTGCACCTGTGATTATGTAAATGCATGGGCCACCACTGTGTCAAATGATCTTATGTCACGTGACTTTCTTACTTTGGTCTAGCATTTCTATGATTTGACATAAAATAATTTTACTGCCTAATAATATAATATAATAATGCCTAATAATTAATATATCTACCAATATTGAGCCTTTATCTTTTTTTTTTTTTTGTTTTATGGTCCTTTAAGTAAATATTATGTTTTTTAAATAATCACTACAATGTTTTTTATTTGATATTAGTGTTTCCAGTTCATTGTTGAAATTCCGAAAATCTCAACTTCCTCAAGTAACCCTACAAAAAATGCGTACATTATTCAATACAATTAAGGACTTCAAAGATCAAAAAGGTCGTTTGTTATCTATTATATTTATGAAACTTCCATCAAAAAGTGAATATCCAGACTATTACGAGGTGATAAAAAAACCCATTAATTTGGAAGTAATATCTCAAAAACTGAAGAATAATTTATATGAAAGTCTTGACGATTTGGCTGCGGAATTTGTGTTGATGTTTGACAATGCTTGTAAATATAATGAACCTGATTCTCAAATTTATAAAGATGCATTGACGTTACAAAGACTCACATTACAAACAAAATTACAACTCAGAGCTGATGAGGATAGTACTCCTGATGTTCAAAGTGCAGTACAGGAGTTATTAACTTCATTATTTACCAGTGTTTATAATCACCAAGATGAGGAAGGACGATGTTTTTCAGATTCTATGGCAGAACTGCCAGAACATGATGATATTGATGGCAACAAGTAAATATTACTTTAGTTTTATTTTGAAAAATATGATTGTGAATTATCTATTAAATATATTAAAAATTCATTCACTCAAAAAATGCATTACTTTTATAAAAAGTATTAATATATGTTATAAAAAAAAGAATATGTTCCGAGAGTATTCAAAAAAAGATATAACAACTAGTTTTGACCGTAAGTTATCACGTTACAAATTAATAATAAAAAACCTTTTTATTCCTTTTTTTATGATGACTTATGATTGAAACTGGTTGTTACATTTTTTGAATATTCTCTCGCATATTCTTTTTTTTTATATATATATATTATTTAAAATTTTATAATTTATATTAATTTTACTTATATAAATATATATTTTTTCATTTAGGGTGAGAGGCCTGTCTTTAGATTTAATTAAACGAAGATTAGATGGTAATCAATACAGACGATTAGATACTTTCCAAGATGATTTATTTGCTTGTTTGGAACGAGCTCGCCAACTTTCACGTACAGATTCTCAAGTATTTGAAGATTCTATTGAATTACAGTCCTATTTTATTAGGCAAAGGTTTGTTTCTTTAAATAATTTATTAAGTTTTTATATTGTAAATTTATAATAGATACTCAATATAACACCAATAAATAAATTGAAAATTTAGAGATGAAGTATGTCGCAATGGAGATTTGCTGAATTCACCAGCATTAAATTATTCTTTATTGGATTTATCATTATCAGTAAATGATATGAGAGAAAGAAAGATGGCTGAAGAATCTATTAGTGGTAATCCAGAAGAAGAAATTAAAACGGAAGATTGCACTCAAGAAGTATATATATATATATATATATTGTATTTTAAGTGTTTGTATTTCTTAAATGTACAATATATTTGTTATATTTTAGGAACCAGATGATAATGCACCACCTGTTATTGCGGGCACTTCTGATGATTCAGTATGTGTAAATCAGCTAGTTTATAGAGTTGGTGATTTTGTTTATGCAGAATCCCAAGAACGTGGTCAAGAACTGATGATATTAAATATTCAACGTTTATGGACTAATCAGGAATCACAACAAATGTTGTACGGAAATCATTTTTATAGGCCTAGTGAAACATATCATTTATCAACCAGAAAATTTTTAGAAAAAGTAAGTAGATTTTTTTTATTGTAAAATGTTAACTTTTAACTATATTTTATTTTATTTCTTTTTAGGAAGTGTTTAAGACTGATTTAAATATAACTTTACCAGTAAGTCAAATTAAAGGTCGTTGTGCTGTTATAAGTGTTAAAGATTATTTCCGTTATCAGCCAAAAGGATTTGATGAAAAAGATGTATATGTTTGTGAATCTAGATATTCATCTAGATGTAGAAATTTCAAAAAAATTAAAGTAAATATTGTTATTACCACAACAATTTAAAATGCTTAATTTAATTGCATCATTCTTATAGAATTGGGCTTCAAGTTTAACTGCTACATGGGAATTGGTTGAAAGAGAAGAACCTTTGGATCCTAAACGAGTGATGTCAGTATTTCGTGACCGTGTAGAAAAACATAAAGAAGAAATAGCTGAACTAGAAGAACATGAAAAAATAATCGAAAAAGAAAAACCAGTTAGTCATTTTTTTTTTTTTACATAAGTTATTGTTGACATTTTTTTTTTTTTCAGAACGTTTTAATACCAAATCCTTCTGGAGTTATTGATGATGGAAGTGTTTATTATGAACAATATAATACTCATATTGGTATACTCAAACCTGGGGATTTTGTTTATGTTAAAAATGAGGGACAAAATCATATAGTTCAAGTTGATAAAATTTGGGTTAACAAGCAGTAAGTAATCCTCTATAAGGGTTAGATTTTGGAATTTCAATCCAAAATTATAAAAAACTTAATAAAAAAAAACTAATAAAATTATAAAATGTGTCGATTACAACATTCAATTTATGGAATTTAATATTTTTCAAAATATTTAGTTTTTTTTGTTTGTTTTTAGTGAACAAATTTTATTCCTGAAAATTATAGGTGTGATATCCTCATAATATAACTCTGTGTAAAAAGTCCAAAACCAGAAAAATACGTTTTCATTTTATCATAAATTATAAAATATATTTGTTTATGTAATTCAATTCAATATTCTTTGATGTTCATCAGAATATAAAAAGTTAAAATTGGTTGTGAATAAAACAACTATGGTTTTTAAGATGTTATATCACCTTCGGATATATTTATGCATTACAATAAATTATGCTAAATATTGCATTATGTTAAAATTTGCAGATATCTTGTCAACATTTTAGTTTTTATTTTATGAACTCTCAAAATATTTTATTAGGAATACTTAGAAATTCAATAGAATTTAAATTTAGAAAAATTTCCTAAATTAATTTTAGGGGAATTTTTATTATATTGAAATATAATATGTAAGATATATGGCAGAGATGGGTAACTTGAAGTAACTGTATACTCTAGTCCTTTTAAAATTCAGGTTAATTTTCCCAATTTCGAGTGTATAAATCGAATTGTGAAAACAATGTCAAATCTCTCTGCTAAGAGCTGGTGCTTTGTGATTGATGATGTTGATTACTCGCCCCTTTTGTGTTGCCATGATATATACAAATTACCATAAATATATTTCCAAATGAGAATATGCGAATGTGACTGGATTCTATCAGTTGATCTGGTAAGCTTGATAAATAAAAGGATAAGTTCAATTTTTGAATGAATATTAAAATGATTGCAAATCAGATAATTATATGATATTTTATTATTCTATTTAGTTAAATTAATATTTTGATGTATATAATTAGAACTAATATCTAGATATAATGTATGTTTTATTACTCATTGAAATAATTTCCAAAATAAAATTTACCTTGCGATTTTTATTTGATTTGTAATACATTTTCTGATGATGAAAATGTCACATGATAGCTGGGTCTGAATAAAAAGGGAAGACAGTTGATCAGTTACCCATTTCCGATATATATGATTATACTGGTTAAAGAATTAGTTCATTTCAAATATCACTTGATAATCTAAAGCTTCTATTATGATCTAATCCGAATCTATCTTTGATAATGTGTAATAAAGATTGAAGTTAATTATTTTACTAACGTTATATTAAATTATATATTTGTGTGTTATTAAACATTTAAATTTTGATTTTTTTTTAAATTTAAATTATTTCCAATTTTAACAATTGACATGTTTTTAATATTCCAGAGGTGCTGGGTTTGTTTATGGTCCTGTACTTTTAACTCCTGCAGATCTTCCAAATTTTTCTGGTAGACAGTTTTTCAAACAAGAAGTCCTGTTTACTAATAATGAAGAAACAGTATTAATATCAAAAATTACAGGAAAATGTTCTGTGTTAGAACATGCTGAGTATATATCATGTAACTTTTATATATATAAATACTGTAATTTCCTTGATTTTTTTGTTAATTATGATATTTATTATTATAGGTCGTCCAGCTGAAATAGGTGAAGCTGATGTTTATCTTTGCGAGTCAATTTATGACGAATCTCTTAAGCAAATTAGAGAATTGCCAAAAGATGGATTAAAAAAGTATACTCATTCTCCAACTGTAAATCAAGATGAATTTTATTTTTTTAGAAGACTCATTCATCCAGTAAAAGTAAGAACTATTCAATTTTTATGAAGTTCTTATTTATTTTAATTAATTAAATTTTAGGTTGGTGCTGCTGAAAACCATACTCAACCAAATGATGTCAAAACTGTTTATAACCAACATTATGATTCTGTATCGGTAAGACCAGTAACAAATTTTAGTATTATTACTTTTATTTAACATTAAGTATTAATTTTTATTGTTATAATTGCAGAATGTTAGTTCTCCAGTTATGCCAAAATTAGAACCAGCTGATACAATGACTGAAGATTCAATGGATGGAGGACCACCATCAGTCAGCTCTTCTGATCTAGGTGAACGTACTCTAAATACTTCAACAATCATATCTTCAACACCGACATCGTCTAGAAAAAAGAACCCCAATCATAAAAAACTGGTCACTGGTTATATATTATACACAAGTGACGTTCGAAAAGCTGTTGTGCAAAATAATCCAGATAGAAGTTTTGGAGAAGTTAGCCGAATAGTTGGAAATGAAGTAAATTATATTTAACATCTATGTTGAATTTAATAATTATAATGTGAATGTAAAATTGCAGTGGCGCAATCTATCACCAACAGAAAAAATGGCTTATGAGGAACGGGCAAATAGATTAAACGAAGAGAATTATCCACAATGGCGTCAACAGGCTCATCAAGCACCACCTCCTCCAGAAGGCTCTGATCTTGTATGGGAGTGTGGTTGGGACAATTGTGATTGGCAATTTGAGGATCAATCAGATTGTTTAGATCATGCTGTGGCTGATCAATACGGACATGTACAAACATTCTTTGCAGCAATTCCTCCTACTGGTATAATTATTATTTTATTATAAGATAGTTTCTATTTACTATGATATGACTTGACTTAACATTAATTTAACAGATGTTGAATTTCAATGTCAATGGAGAGGATGTCTCAGGGTTAAAAAGACTGGTATTGCTCCATTTCCAAGTTTGCATCGTTTAGTTAGACATGTAAAAGAAGTACATATACTTAAAAGTCCAGGGAAACATGTACCATTAACAGAACGCAGCAAGTAAATAAAACATATTTTATTATCTCTTACTAATTCACATTTCTGATGGTAATTCAGTTAGGTTTTAATTTATTTTCAACAGTAAAAATAATAGGTGATTTTTGAATAAAATAGCATTCTGATTTTTATAGATTTTCATTTGATGTCAAAATTAAAAATAATTTCAATTTTGATGTACTACAAAATATTAAGACCATAATTGCTGTCTTCATCTGTCAAACAGGCAATATAGGAAATTTTATTTTTGTTTATTATTAAATTTAAAGATTATTATCTGTGTTCTCTAGTTGGATTTTTTAATTTAAATTTTAAAAAAGGTAGTAATTAAAAAATAAATTATCTCTTTAAAATTAAAGTTTTATAAATATCTGACTAAAGGCAAAACAGATAATATGTGGACATTATGAGAATTTCAAAATTTGATAAAAGTTTAATTTACCTTGATATAAATAGTAACAAAACTATTAATTCTATAGAACATACATCCTATATTCCACATTAAATTGAAACATCAAATGCGGATGTAGCGTCTTCTTAAGGGGTAATACCTTACTATATATACTACCTTGTAGGTTTTTTTTTATTGGTTTAAATGCTTCAATAAAAAACATGATACCCAAAAATCTGTATGTGAGGGAAATTTTTTAAATTGTCCAAATAGTCGATTTTTTAGTGAAGTCACAATGTTGATTTGCGAGTAATTTGAGAACAAGTTTCGATTGCTCGTTTTTTAAGTTTTAAATTTTGAGTTAATTTGGAAGGAAAATTGTATAACATTGCAGATTAAAGGTAAACATTGAATTAAAAAATGTAACTTGAAACTTTCAATTGTCAACCGATCAACTTTAAAATGACATTTTATAGTGAAGTATATTTTAGTATGAGTCGTTTTAGTGTACTAACAGTTACTGAAATATGTACTTACCAAAAAAAAAAGTAAATATTTTGTGTGGAATTGAGTCTTCATTTTATTATTAGAAAATCGTCAATTACTCAAATTATAAAAATAATGAAATTATTTAGTTAACATACTTTTTTAAATTGTATATAAAGTAATTTATTATCTAACAAACTTTTTACTATCTCACTTCTATTTTTTTATTTAAATTTATTACTTTTAAATTAATTCTTCTTTTCACCTTCTATCAACGAGAGACCAGCAAAAGTTTGAATAAACAATGATTAGAATCAATTATATTTGAAAAAGCAAATTTGGAATATGCATTTGTTTGAATCTGTTTTCATTTAAATCTTCATTTATTAATATGACATTACATAGAAACTTCAAAAATTGAACCAAATTTTTTAAATTTACCAATATTTTGAATAAGCAATAGTTTGAATAATCAATAACTAGAATCGATCATTATTGAAAAAACAAATTTTGAAAATACATACGTTGAATCTCTTTTACTTGAAATTTAATTTCTTAATTCGACATTTTATGGAAACTTCAAAAGTTTAAATAATCAAATTCTAAATCAATCATATTTGAAAATACATATTATGGCGTACCCCGTGGACTATTTTCAATAATAATACGTTAACTTGTATGTATGTATTGTACAAATGCGCGGCAAATTTGAAATGTTTAAAATGCTTGATTATTTCTAATTATCATTGGAGTGAGTGCGTTCACTTGTCATACTTTATTTTTAACATTATTTCAGTGATAAATTGCATGGTGTACATTTTAAGGATACTGAACCAAAATGTATTCTGTTGGAATGGTATTCCTATCACCAATATTGTGCCAGATTTATAGTGAAACCAAAAAGTAAAATGGGGGAGATTTATCGTTTATATATATTAATTACTTAGTGGAAAATCCATAATAATATTTGTGATAACCATAGTCTACCAAAATAGTGATCATATAAACGTTTATTTAAAATAAAACCTTTTCAAACTTTGTCGATTCAAGAAATTTATAACACACGTTTATTGACGATGTTGATTCAACTCAATGCAATTTTTATAGTATATTTATTTAAAAGTATTGAAAATAATACTTTTTCGATTCATGAACATGTTAATTAAAATGATTGTTGTTTAAAACAATTGACGTTTCAACATATGATGACTCTATTCAATGTTTTACAAACTTTTGCTATGCACCCCTTTCAACTTTCTGGGATCAGCCACTCTAGTCTCCACAGAACTCGATCTCCACTTTTAGATCGACCCGTCTCATATCATTTTCAATTACATCCCCCAACATTTTTGGTTTTCCTCTTTCCCTCAGCATGACTTATTCCCTTTACTACTATTACTGCCTCTGTGTCGAGCAATTTAAACAAGTATTAGATATAGGCTGCTGCAAAACGGATTGCATAATGACGTCACATAGCAATTTATATATATAAATAACTTTATTTTTAAAACTTCGATTTCCACCAAATCATTTTTAGATTCTGAAGGAAGCCATTAATATATTGGTTTTATAATGATGTTTTTATTGTTTGTACCTATAAATTCTAGTAGGAGTGTGTTCCAAACTTTTCATGTTTACCCATTTTCCGGTAGCAAATTTGATCTAGTAAGTACTTTAATAGGTGATTATTAGATTAACAGTTAGTGTAAGGAAAAACAACTGAAATGTTCGTAAAAACATGATTTCTGCAATCAACTGTTGTTATTTTTTCATAATTATCTTAGGGACTTAACCTTAACATTTATTTAAATACAAAATTAACGTATATAATTTTTCGAAATTTTTTTAAAATTTTGGGTTATATTATATACAATAAATAAATATTAAATTACGATTTGAAAAATAAAATGCGTGTTGTTTGCACCTGCACCTTTGAAGAGCTTATTCAATTGCTTATGTCATTGATTTAACAATCACCTGTATATAATATGTATACAATATTTAGGATTGTGTCTAGGAAGATTTATTAAATTTAAAAGCTTAGGAATTAATAGTTATAATATATTTTCGACAATCATAACTTAATTTCAGAAATTATATGTCGAGCACACGCTCAGTTATTACAACTACTTCTATTTTGTCAGTGGCGCCTGTATCTCCACCATCAATTGAACATTCAAACGGTCTGTTTTACTTTAAACATTTTAATGGATTTATAATTTATATTCATATTTTAGCACGGTTGTTTTATATTTTATTTTAAAATATAAAGTTGTTTTGCAAGTAGAATGCAATATGTTGCTATTACTGTTTTGTAATATTTTTTAAACAGTTAGTTTTTATTTTTATTTTAGGTTGGTTTTAGCAGTAGTTTTTAAATATTATTTTATAAATCGAATAAATTAAAATACTGCACAGATATCATTTAAAAGGTACTACAATCTTAAATGATTTTATTAGTTAGATAATTTAAAGCTTAGGATATGAATAATATTTTCTTAAATATGTAGTCATATAAAGAATATACATTAGCATGTGTGTGTTGCTTTTTATGTTGATTTTGAACCGCTTTATAGACATGTTATACAATCAACACGTTTGAAAAAAGAACAAATGGCCCAACAACAAATACCACATCAACAATTTGTAAATCAACCAGGTAATGGATTCCTAATGTAGATATGTAGAATTTGACAGCTTATAAATTAGTAGTTCTTAAAAAGAAAACTGGCAGGTAACCTTATTATATAAGACCAGTCATGTTTTACAATTAAATATAAATATGTTTTATTTTAATATATAGTTGGAGGAGCTGTTAATGTTTTAAATCAGATAAATAGAAATACTCCATCACCTATGTCTCAAAATGGTAATTACATTGTATTTACTAGAATTATGACATTGTACTTAAAAAGACCATGAAAGTAAAAAAAGCAACAAAAACTTAAAAAATAGTACATACCTAATAAGAACCTATAATAGATACATATCTATTAAAGAAAAGCAGTGGTTAAAACTAAATTTAACTATGACTTTTTGTTTCTATTCTTGTGGCAGCTTCCATATATAATATACGTAAATATTAGGCTATAAATGTATTTACACGTTTTTAGTATTTTTTAATATTTAATTTATTAATTTAAACCTTAAAAACATTTTTAAAGTTCATAATTTTATAATTAATTTGATACAATAATATGTCTTAAGTTTATTAACATGCTTAATTTAAATCAATGAATAACAATACAATTTATAATTTATATATAATGTAGAATTATAAAACTATGTTTAACCTGCACAGTTCATCTTGACCACTTTCAGTCATTAGATTATAAAATTTTCAGGGGTTTGACAATATACTTGTAGTATATATTCAAGCCCAGTCGCCCACATTCAGCTATTATATATTTTTATAAACTGGTGAAACCCACGGATAAGGTAGACATACAGCTTCAAACTTGTATTCTTGTATGCATAAGTTTACCTGACCCCTAATGTGTGATGTAGCCAGTGATCAAGATAGGTTATACCTACTTATTGTTATTATGCTGTAAAATACTTATATTCAAGTTCCTAAAGGCTAATATTTAATGAATGATACTAAAGATATACTATAAAAGTAAATAATATTTTATAAATTAATTGGGGTAGAAACTGGTATATTACTAATTACCATTATTGACTACTATAATTTTTATTGTTATACATAAGTTAATAATAATACAATTTGATATATTATAAAATAAAATTACATAGAAAATTATGAAATTTATATATATTATATCCCCCAGAACAAAAGAAATAAATTGACCTTATGCGTATTATATACAGAAGCCGCCGAGAGAATAGGTTGTGTGACGTCTCACGTAAACTTTAAACATCTGTGACTTTAGTTTGGACCATTCTTTTTCTGTAATATGGTACTACTATTTTTTAAAATTTAAAAATAAATTTTTTTCTTTTCATAGTCCTTTATTTTAATATTATTTATATATTTTGATAAATGCTAAAATTTGTCCAGGATCGGCAAGTAATAATGGCATTACTATTAATAAACATCCTGAACCATTATTTGTGACTGTGCCACCAAGACCTACAAGGGTATTTCATTCTGAAGCTTATATCAAGTAAAATTGAAATAATCATTTCTGTTAACAGTTGGTGAGATAATTATAATATTTTATTGATAACTGTTATATTTTTAGGTACATTGAAAGTTTAAATCTGGACAGCAAACCTAATTGGGAACGTCAATTAATTGCTACACAAGAAAATACCAAAGCACCAGACGATCCAAATTCACTTCCAGCTATTCAATGGTTAGGAAAAGGAATTGGTAATCATGGAAATGTTTTAAATGCTTTATGGGCATTAAGGAATTTTATGATGAAAGATGCGATGGGCTTATCAAAAACAGATGAATAAGTTACTATATATTTTAATATAATTTTTGAAACGGATATTTATTGATCTGTTAAACTCACTTAGGTTTAGAAGTTTTTTTTTTCATTAACATTGATTTAATTATACAAGTAAAACACAATTAGTTTTTTTCTACTATTATCTCAAAAATATATGATTTAATTAATTTACAATTGACTTACTATAGAAATTTAATTAAAAACAAATATTTGTATATTGTCTTATTGATTATTGATTTAAAAATCAGATACTCTTCCTTTTCGCTCCCAATCGCCATATCTAGTTGGTTCTGGACCTTTTGGACCATTTTGTTCTCCTGTTACTGGATTACGACCTTCTGGCCATTCTTTTAGAGGCTCCTTTTCTTGAAATGGATGTTTACCAGCTTCCAGTTCATCTAATTTTCCTTTTTTTTAGGTTTTGTAAGATATAAGTTATTACTCACAAATCATAACTTAAGCAAATTATTGGTACTTGTTTATTGCAAATATCTCAGTACATTGTTATTATCATTATGAACATTGTCAAAATAATAGAATATTATAAAAATATAATAGGTACATATATATATATAAATACACACACATATATAAATTGTATCAAATAAGTAGTTAGGTATAGTCATCACTAGATAACTTGGAATGACAGCAGCACGATTAATGGTTCCCCGAGTTCATCCAAGTCTACCCTAATTATTTATTTTATTATCAATCATAATAAACCAAACGACACTGCGGTAGAGTAGAAAATCTAGCCTAGGAAACAATTACTGAAAACACCAGTTTTAAGCTGTCACTACCATACGAGGTTATTTATCAGAAGACTATTACCTAGTAAGGTAGCTAATATCTACCTTATTTTGCTTGCATATAAGAATCATATGAATTGATCTATGAATTCTAGACTCTGGAGTACTCTCTGTTTTTCGCTTTTACTGACAACTACAATCTGTGTAATCACACATTTTACTAGTTAACATAATTATAATTGTGATTTACTTACTAAAAGTAATAATTAAATAAGTGGATAATAAAGAGTATAGTAAATGTAAAAAAAAAAAAATTTTAATTTATTAGGTAGGTACCTAATACAAAAAGAAAATTATATAATACAATATTCATAATAATAAATGATATTTAAAATTTTAAAATTCCAAGTACACTATATATAACAGACAAGTACCAAATTATTTTAGGAACAAATGCAGTTTAGCTCCCAAGCGATATTTTAAGATTTTTTTCTTTAAACTGTGTGTTTATATTTACACAATGTTTTAGTATTTAAAAAAATGTAGGTCAGACTTACTTTCGAAGTTATGGAAATTTAAAGTTATTCTATACCAACAAAAACGACACATTTTAAGTTGTATTTTTGTGTCAAATGTGTGGTTTTTCAACAATTGATAAAATATACCTTTGGAAAAATAGTTTATTTAATAGGTACTAATTTTTTTTTTTTTTATTTTCTGAGGCTTAAAGGAATTGAAAAAAAAACCCGATGGGGGAGGGCTGAGAGGCATGTCGCATTTAATGGAACGATTATAACATCAAATTATTGTTATAAATAATATAATATTTAATAAAGCTTTGTCAATTTAAAGTTATTACATACCAACAAATAAACACATTTCACGATGCAATTTTGTATCAAATGTGTTATTTTTCAGTAATTCATAAAATATACCTAAAAAGATTTCATTATCCAGGAATGTGTAATTTGAACATAAAATAACACTAACTGGATGTCCTTGTATTTTTTTTTTCTGTAAAATAACATGGGTGGGAGACAGAGGCTCCGCTTTCTGTGGCCCGGCTCCATTCGCTTTCATCAAAAATATCCAATTATTATATAATAATTTGTTATGAAATCACCTTCATTTTTGAGTTTGGTTATGAACAGAAATTAAATATTTTTGAAAAACACATTTGATACAGAAATGCAGCGTAAAATGTGTTATTTTTGATGGTAAGAAATAACTTTAAATTGCCAAACTTCGAAAGTAAGTTCGGCCGACATTTTTTTTAAATACTAAAACATTCTATAAATAAAAACACAGTTCGACGAAAATTTTTTTTCAAAATATCGCTTGGGAGCCAAACTGCATTTCTACCTTATTTTACTTTACCAATTGGTGTTTTCATTTTAATTTTTTCCTTCAAATCCTCTTTTTTCGAATCAGTAGATTTATATTTTGTTAAACAATTTGGACATTGTTTAATTGATAAGCGTACTGCTAATGTTTGTCGAAATATATTTATTGAAATCATAATTAATTATTATAAAGAAATTATTTTTATAATGCATATATTACAGTAAATATTTTCAAAAAAACGAATGCAAATATAAGTTCCTAAATAGGAATTTTTAATTTGTTAAAATCATTTTTACTTTTTAGATAAAAATGTTATGATAAGAAATAACAACATTGATAGTTGTTACTAACTTCATAAAATACATTATTTATAAAACCAAGGGTTCTCAATAATTGATACATTTGTTTGAATGACGATTGTGATTTGAATAATATTCAGGGAACTAGGAAAGTACATTTTAGAATATAGTTTAAAGTGTACATGTCTATGTGGCCAACGTCAATGGTAGATGGGAACACATGACCCCACTTTGTAAATAAGTTGGCAAAATTGACAATTAAATTGAGTCGGTACAGGTTGGATACGGATACTGAGGTCCTGAACAAGAGGGGCACTTTAGAGTGGAGTTGTTATAACCAAAAGAGTAAAAAAAAAAATAAATAAAAAAGTCATCATTATATTCGTATTACTCCAATTTTTTTGTGAACAGGAGGGGCAATATTTATTGTATCCTTCCTTAGTACCTGGAACACTCAATTTTGCAAATTAGTGAAAAGAAGTTTGCTCATCTATAACTTTTTTCCAGAGGGCTTTAACAAAAATGCTACAAATATGCAGTGTGTGAACAAAGGTGTGGTCTCTCATATAATATTCATGTTCAGTATGATATGTAAATTATGACATTTTTTTTTTAATCAGAGTGCAATTGAAGGTTTTTGATTGTATCTAATCAAATATTTAAATTGAACAAAAAATAATGATATCAAATCGAATAAAAAGTTAAAAGTAATTTAATTTTGTTATTTTCGTTTTTTTCGAAAACTGTAGCATGTACTTCGATTTTATCATATTATTATCTGTGTATAAATATTATCATTCGATTTCTTGCAAAATTCTACCATAAATTAATGTGTCACACTATTTTTCGATTTTCTTGTGTCATCAAGTGATTTTTAGTGCCACAATGGCGAAAAGGATCAAAATTCGGGTCAATATATCAATTCATATTAGATTTTTGTAAAGATTTTGATGGTATCATTATTTTTTGTTTTAATTTGAATATTTGATTACATATAATCGAAAACCCTCAATTTCACTTCGATAAAAAACAAAAAAATTTCATAATTTACATATCATACTGAACATGAAAATAATATGAGAGACTACACCTTTGTTAAAATCTGTATATTAAAAAATATTTATTTTATTGGTTACACCCCACGAGTATTTCTTTCATTAATGATATAGAAGCAAATAAAATACCCTAAAAATTTAAAAAATAATATGGGTACATACATAGATAGGTACCTAATCAAAAATTTAAATTGTGAACGCAACTAAACTTGGCGTTACGGTTAACAGCTTGACACACATCTATAAGAGATTAAAGCAGTCCCTAAAATTGTGTATAGTACCATTGATTATTATTTAATCAATGATATTACCCACGAAAAGTTTAATGTGTAGTACTAAATAAGCAAGTATGATGGATGAAATGTGTAGTACGAAAATGAAAATATTTTAGGTTCCAGCACCTCTATTAAAGATGTAATAAAATTTAAATTTATGACGACCAATAGCAAGACAATCTTTGTTGTTTTATTTTAATTAGGTACCTCATTATATTTCTAAAATGTAGTGACATTACATTTTCGTTACACAAATTCTTTAGGTATAAAAATCTTCAATAAATAGGTGTAAACTTTTAATAAGTAGATTATATTTACGAAATTACTTTACTTGATATTATTTACATTATTATTGTTACATAATAAAAATTTTATATAAGAGAAAATAAAAATTAAATATGGTATATTGCAAGTACTTAAAGAAATTGTATTATTAAATTATTTACAATTAAGGAGGCATAACTTTAGGAATAGGCATAGATGCTGGCATGATTCCATTCGTGCCATTAGTTTGTACTTGTCCCACATTAGATGTATTTGTTTTATTCATCATATTCATATTGTGCTCGTATGCAGTATGAATCATTTTTGTACGTCTCCTAGTATAATGTTGCCATATCAATAACAATTGTTCATCAATGAATTTCGAACAAATAGCTGTGGCTATTTCTTTCCTAAATGGTTCATGTTGTAAGAGGTCTAAAAAATACAAACACATTGGATACCTGTAAAGATATAAATAAAACATTTACAGAATAGTAAGTGAATAGTTAAAATAATTTAATAATATTATTAAATTCACTATTTAAAATATTAACCACATAGATATGTTGTTTATATAATATGGTTAGGTTAAGATGAACGCTACATCAGCATTTGTTGTTTTGTCTGCATAAGAAATACGAGTCTTATGCTTATATTTCAAAGTTGTGGGTTATTGGTTGATTTTTGAATATGATAATTTGTTATAAACAGGTTAGTATGCTTAATTTCCAGTTTCCATATGTATATTAAAATAAGAAAATAATTCCATACAATTTTTATTTAATAACTCTTTAGAATTAATAAAATGCAATCACAAGTACAAATTGAAGGGCTGAGTGCAAAAATCAGTCTATTTTTTAAAACTGTCTTAGAAGAAGATAGGCAGAATTTATTTTTAGGAATCTTAGTTTTTATTAAAAAGGAAAATTGCTAATATGTATTAAAAAAAAAAAAGTTGGTTTTGCAATAGGCGTTTAAAAAAAATCAAGATGGTGGAAATGTCCCATTTCTTGCAAAAAAAAAAAAAAAAATACTCTCAGTCAACTCAATTCCCATTGTATGTATTTCCTATAGTAATTTATTAAGATGTAATGCCTAATACTTATTAATATAAATTGGATTTGACAGTTTCTTGTATCAAAAGATTCAAATCAAAAACTAAAATTTAATGAAAATTGGAATTGATCGATTTTTGCCTTTCAGTTGTAAATATTGATATTGGAAATCACGGAAACAAATTGAAAGGATAGAAATGAGGAGAACACACTCTCTAGCATGATATATTTTCCGGTTTGTATCTCTCTTGTAACTATGTCTAACAAATGCTAATGATAGTCGTTTGTCAAATCAACAATGTTCTAAGTAACTATGACAACAAATCAATAGGATAGATGGACAGACACAACGGGAATATAAGGTTCTATACTTATCTATAGAAACTTAAAAGTAATGAAAATAATAAAATCTGTTTTGTAGGAATTAAATTTTCAAAAATTACTTTTTAAGCAAAATATTTAAAATGGAATTAACACATTATTTATTCACATAATAAACTTTGTATTAATAAATCTAAAAATAATTCCAACAAAACTCGGATTATATTGTTTTCATACCTAGATCATCATATGTATATCATATTAAAAAATCAATCAATAACTCACAATATTTGAATTTAGAAGACCAGACTTTGTTATGTTCTGTTTGTGTTAGATGAAAACAACAAATAAGGATATAGTGTCATCTTAACAAAAATTGTCTAACCTTTTTGTGACAAATACACATTTCTGTGTAGATAAGAGCCTATGAAAGTTAAACAATAATTAATTTGAAAATTATTATGTAGGTTACTACATATGATATTTTAATATCCCCTCTGAACTTATATATTTTACAATTTTTATTAAACAATAATAAATTTAAAATACTGATAGATACAAATTAATGTAGGTATTTATTTTAAAACGATTACTTATATGGTGCAAAATATGTATTATTATATTGATATATGTAAACTTTTATGTATAAAATAATCGATACTTACTTAATAAATTTTGCATAATCTGGTTCTTTCCAATAGAGTAAATATTTCAAATAATTAACAAAAGATTGATCCTTGAAGTAGCCCCGTTGAGCTAAAACTAATATTAAGTCAATAAATAGAAAATCATTTTTGAAAAATTGTTAATAAACTGCTGTGTTCTAGAAACCTAGATAATGTTTTTTATGTGTCTAACAGTGTTGGGCGAGTTACTTTTATAAAGTGAGTTACATTACTAGTTACAAAATAAAAAGAGGTACCTAACTAAATTATTTCTTTGTTATTAAAATTCAAAAGTAATGGCAATACATTACTTTTTTTAACTCAATTGTAACTAGTTACAATGACGTTACTTTAAAAATTTTTAAATTTATAATAATATAAAATATCTGTATTTATTTCTGATAAATTGTGTAATTGTCAGACAAATATTATGAAATATAATCATACCATATCATGCCAATCCTAACTATCATAAAAGTGACTAGACACAGCATTAAATAAATTCTATTTTTTAAAACTTACAATTTAAATAATTTGGATTAGCTAAACATTGAACAAATTCAAGTTCTACTTGAAATCTCAATCTGATTTGTTCTTCAGTTTCTGGACCTCCTATAAATTTTAATTTTAGTTAAATTATTGATAACTATAAATATAGAGTAGGTACTAGCATTGGTTATATAATATACTATAGTATAAAGTATAAATATTATAAAATCAATAGTATTAGGATGGTATATTTAATATGAATATTGTGCATTTCAAATTAATAGGTAGGTACATATTTTCAATTAATTTATCATAGACATGAGCTAAAATATATAAATTATAATTACAGGGGATTACCAAATGGTGCATACAGATACATACTGCCAACATTTTTTATTTATAGATGTCTGTATACTACTAATAATTATATTAATATTGTTGTTTAATTTATTATGTACCTACTAAATATATTACGTAAAAGAGTAGTCAATAATAAGATAGGTAGTACAGAGGAAGAGTTTAGCAGAGATGAGAATACTAAGGTGGAAGCATGGACTGACTTGAAAAGGAAAAATAGGAAATGAGTGACTTCAGTGGTAGACAAAATGTGAGAGAATAATTTGAGATGGTTCTGACATGTTTTAAAAAGGAAAAAGACAAAGATAGTAAGATAAGTGAAAAAAATTATATAGATAGATAGTTAAGAGTGAAGAGGAAGGCCGAAAAAGAGATGGTTAGATGTGATATGGCTGATGTATATGTACCTATGTAAAGTAGATGCTGGAGATAGAGTTGAAAACTAGGGTGGCCGAACGGCGACCACAAATGTTTGGGAAATAAGACCAAAGCGAAACAGAATTTATTACGCACAATTATAATTTACCTTTATTTGCCATATTGGTTTAATTAGTTCTTCATCAAATTAAGTGTTGTTTTTTTTTTGTACAAAAAACTCAATATGTGATTTGAAATATTTAACAGGTACCTATATAGAACTTATAATATATTATATCTGTGAATAGCAGATATTCTTTTTTTCTTTGATCTTTCTAAATAGTAAATTCTGTGGTTTATCGGTTATCAGTATTTTGATACAGAATCCATAGAATTCTTTTATATTGTCAGTGTAGCCTTGTTACGACAACTCTTTGTCGTGTAAAATTGACAATCTGTTAAATTGATAATAACATTTTCGACAGAGATAATAAGGATATTTATTATCGTTCGTGATATTTAAATGAACACATTAGATTATACTATTAGACGTTTTATAATACAAATTTTTAAGTAAATAATACAAAATATTAAATAATATATGAATAATGAATGTCAATATATCATGTTAATCTGTTATATTATAATAAAATAACATAATATATGTATAAAAAAAAAAAATGTTTTATGCATTTAATTTTGAATCGTTACCTCTGATTGATGAAAAGATACTAGTTAAAGCACAGAATTGAAGTTATTAATATTTTTGAGTAAATCAACAAAATAATGGTAGACAGCGCATTGACTGAAAAGGTACTGTTGGCTACAGGAGGATACGATCATACAATTAAGTTATGGCACGCGAATACTGGAGTTTGTAATAGAAGTTTGACACATTTAGATTCTGTATCCTTTAAAACTTTAAAATAAATGTTTCATTTTGTACATCTATCTCATTTGTACAGTCTGATGAAGTATTTTGTGAAGGTAATACTGAGTTTATACAAGCGTATTTTTACTTGTTTCAATAGTTAACTATTATGTACTTAAACTTTTTATGCAACATGCCAAATACATATTATATTGAGTATAGATGTAAATACTGGCACCGCTATATAGAGGCTCATATATATGTAGCATAAAAGCTAATCAAATTTGAATTTATAAAGTATATTTTTATATCACATATTTATTGTTTATAAATATATAAATATATTTATCCCTGAACTTAATATTACTTATTAACATTTTTACATGAAAAATAATATAAATATGCTACCTGTTAATATTATAAAAATAAATTTTGGATGTATTAAATATAAATAGTTAATTTTGTTATTTATTATTATAATCAGTATACTATAATATATATATATATTAAATATTGTAATCAGTATATATCCTTCACTTAAATCATTTAGCAAGTAAATGCATTGGAAATAACGCCTGACAGACAACTTTTAGCTGCTGCAGGTAATTTTCATCTGTAATTCTGACGTATATTTACCTACTTAATTGTGTAATTTATACTTGCAGGGTTTCAACATATCCGTATGTATGACTTGAATTCAAGTAATCCAAATCCAATTTTAAACTATGAAGGAATTTCAAAAAATATTACTGGCGTTGGATTCCATGAAGACGGTAAATGGATGTTTACATGTGGCGAAGATTGTAGTGCTCGTGTATGGGATTTGAGGTATAAAATAAAATTTATTATGACATTTATAAAATTATAAAGATTGAGTTATCAATAATTTCTATATAGATCTAGAAATTTACAATGCCAACGTATATTTCAAACAAATGCCCCTATTACAAGCATATGTCTTCATCCGAATCAAGGCGAGTTAATATTGGGCGATCAGTCTGGTTTACTTCATCTATGGGATTTAAAAACGGACCACAATGAACAACTTGTAAGTACCTATAGCATATTACTAATTATAAACATTTTATTTTATCAAGATTTTTTAAGTTTAGATACCTGAAGTCGATGCATCAATACAATGTGTGGCTATCGATTCTAGTGCAAATTATGTCGCTTCTGTAAACAATAAAGGAACTTGTTACCTATGGAAATTTAATGGCGATGGTACTAGACTTAGTCCTGAGCACAAAATGATTGCTCACAGAAAGTATGCCCTCCACTGTAAATTCAGTCCTAATTCTACGTAAGAACACAATTTACTTTTGAATTTCTATACATCATTTCACAAAACGTAACTAATGTTGGTTTTGTAGATTATTAGTAACATCTTCAGCTGATCAAACAGCTTGTATTTGGAAAACAAGTGATTTTTCTTTGAAACAAGAATTAAAAGATGAAAACCAGAGGTGGGTATGGGATACAGCATTCAGCAATGACTCTGAACATTTATTAACAGGTGTTGTATTATTATTTATTAATAATAATTTATGTACATAAAATATTTTAAAGTAAACAATAAGATTATTGTCATGTGACATGATTTCTCACGTAAGTGAGAACCCACCAATGGAGTAATTATTAGATGATGCAAGTCACGGATGACTCATGCGTCTAACCGTGTTGATCGCTTAGTAATTGCATCTAGTCGATTGCATATATAGGTATCATGGAAAAATATAACATGACTTGTACAAGCTTGGCCCAAAATATACTATTGACACTGTACAAACAATTGGCAATTGCTTCGTGTTGATGAACCTCTAGTTGCTATGATGTTATGTATCATAATATCATATATATATATATATCAAATATCGCACTTCAATGGATTTGTGTGCGAAGGGTCTAAAAGTAGCAAATACAAATTTTTAGCGTAATTAAATAAATAAATATTAGTAGATTTGAATACAAAATGATTTTTTTTTTTATGGTAGTTTAGAATCATGTTTTTCAGTACATTTTAATTCTTATAATATACAACTTAATAATAAAACTTATTTTTTATGTTTAGAGAATTTTAGAAGTATCATTTTATTTTATTTTTAATGTTTTCCAGCCGTGGCTTGTGGGCTTTGAAAGTGGGAGGGCAATTAAAAATTATTCATTTTTGAAAAGCATAAAATACAATAATAATTATATACCAATTTAAAAGGTATTTATTAAACCAAAATAAATATTATATAAAAACAAAAATATAAGTATGTTTTACAAAGAAAATTAAACTTATACTTTTATACACAAAATTTAAGAGTCTATTTTTCATTTTACTAAACAGGCCTCCCTAGTTGTTTTATTTAAATTTTCTGTTAATATAATACAAAATTTTTATTTACTATATTTTAATACTATAATATATCTACACCAACAATGAAAGAATAAATTAAATAAATAATAAAGAATATAGAAATATGCATGCATCATAAACACACAGTAAATACACGTTAACTTATTTAGTATTGTTCCGCATTCCTTATGCAGGTCTGGCGATTATTTGTATCACTTCATCGACTTTATTATGACCGAATTCTCTCCCCTATATTTTTGTGTATTCATATAGTTATGACGGGCAATTTTCAACGTCGTCCCAGCGCCGAGCGCTGTTCGATCCTCGATAACCACACAATGTATAATAGGTACCTATTTTAACCGTGCATATTACCTACATATATTTTTAAACTCCGATTATATCATATTGTTTTTATAACGTGTAAAACAATTTTTACTTTCGATAATATTTTGAAAATGCATTACAATGTAATGTAATTTATAAATAACATACAAGCCGCCACTGATATTTTCCAAATTTTAAGTAAATTAAATTATTATAATTTATAAATACCCATATCTTTGTGGTTTTTCAAGTCCACTTAATATTTCATTTACAATATTATATAACTAATTACTTTAAAATACTATCTAGAATAAATTAGCCATCAAAAAAACTCTTAAAATCGGACACCATAGGTTTTGCTATTCTCAATAGGCTGTATGATATATCTACTAATTTATTTATTTTACTATTCATGTAAATTGGTGTCTTATAAAATAATTTTCTCACAAATTTAATAGGAAAATGTATTACTTTTTATAAAATGTTTGTTTACGTCTTAACCAGTGAAAATGTATAATTCATCTAGTATATTAGTATATTATTTGTAATTATGTATTTTGTATTTACATTTTATTTTTATATTACAAACATAACAATTGTTTTATCATTATTTGGCAATTGTTACTAATTTAACATTGATTTATTACATTATTGATAAATCTTATGTTCTATCATTTTTATTAATTAATTTGTTGATGTTGAAATATGCATTTTTGTTTTGTCTCAGCTTCATCAGATGGTGTGGCAAGATTATGGAACGTAGAAACTGGCAATATAGAACGTGAATACGAAGGACATCAAAAGGCACTCACAGCTTTGGCATTTTGTGATCCATGTACATAGTTCAATAAATATTATGTAACATAATTAGAGAAACAGAGACATGCATTTGTACCTCCAAAACCAAATGCATTTTTTAATGCTATCCTTTTTTCTTGTTTCCATTCCACTGGACTTTTAGACACACAAATTAAATTTTCAGCTTCTTTGCAAATATTGTTTAGATTTGCTGTTGGTGGAATGATTCCTTCATAACAAGCAAGAATAGTGAAGACACTCTCTAAATTGCCTGCTGATCCTAATAAATGACCGTGAGTACCCTTTGTGGATGAAACGTGTACATTAATGCAGTGCTCATCAAAAAGTCTTTTAATTGCTGTTAATTCAATGGCATCTCCTATAGGAGTAGAAGTGGCATGTGCGTTTACATATGTAATTTGTGTTTTGCTTATATTTGCATCAAGAATAGCTCTATTCATAGCTAGTAAAGCTCCTTGACCATTTTCTGGCGGTGCTGTTAAGTGTGCAGCATCACCAGATAGACCATAACCTAGAACTTCTCCATAAATATGAGCATTTCTATTAAGTGCATGTTCTAATTCTTCTAGTATAACCATGGCAGATCCTTCGCCCATAACAAAACCATCCCGATTTGTGTCAAATGGTCTTGATGCCAATTCTGGTGTTTCATTTTGAGTGGATAGTGCACGTAATCTACAAAAAGAGGCTATTGACAAGGGACTTATACATGACTCGGCAGCACCACAGATCATTGCTTTTGCTTGTCCATATTGAATGAAACGAAAACCATCACCAATTGCATGAGCTCCGGTTGCACAAGCAGTCGAAACTGCATGATTAGGTCCTTGCACACCATATACCATGCTTATCTGACCAGCAGCCATGTTGAGTAGAATGCGTGGCACAAAGTATGGGCTGACTTTGCTATAACTAGTTTCCATAGCTTTAGCTGTTTGACACACGTCTTCTAAATCTATCATTCCTACTCCTACACAGACTCCGATATTTTCTTTATCGACAGTTGATGAAAATATTTTAGAGTCGTCTACTGCTTCTGCGGCAGCGATTAGTGCTAGACGAGTCGAAGGAGCCATGGTACGTACTTTACTTTTGGGCACTGTGTCAGGTA
The DNA here is from genome assembly GCA_025469235.1 of Pemphigus obesinymphae. Taxonomy (NCBI): domain Eukaryota; kingdom Metazoa; phylum Arthropoda; class Insecta; order Hemiptera; family Aphididae; genus Pemphigus; species Pemphigus obesinymphae. The sequence goes on along the minus strand of JAIPRL010001850.1, from coordinate 13,961 downwards.
AATTCAGTCTGTCCAGTGTTGCACCGATTTTGCAAGGAATATTTTTGTAAAGCTCACTGTCTAATGTTCTTATAAATGATTTTCCGGACAATACATTTTTCCAAGATATACATTTATTAGTACCAGCCGGACAAATAGCACCCATACCGGTTATTACAACTCTTTTTTTCATTTTTATTCTATCAAATAATACGATACTCTACAAAATATTGAAGAAGAAGTTCAAAAATTTGCCAAAAACGTGAAATTAAATGCATTCAGATTTCAGTTTCAGAATCCTGATAACGATTAATGATAATAGTTATCAATAAATATCATTAATTTATTATCACCGGCAAAGTTATTGAAATTATTGTTATTGAACAATTCAATATTGACTATATAAACACGATTTAAGATAATACATTAATAATACATACATAATTTTATCATTATATGACTCCCAGTAATAATAATATATTAGGTAGGTATATTATAATATAATATATAATAATATACTCGTATTTATAGAAGTAATTAAAATTAGATTATCGAATGAATTCATGTACTTAACATTTGTCATTTATAACGCGATAGAACCTGTATAAATAAAAAAATGTTCGAAATTCTGTAGCCTTCTAAAATTCACACTTCTAATTTTCTTGGAAGCTGACTAAATTCACTGGGTAAGAAGGATTTTAAATCAATAAATTTTTCTGAAACGCTTCAGGATTTACTAAACGAACGGGTTTTTTCTTTTTACCCAAAATAAAATAAATTTTTTCATTACTTATCCCTAAACAGACATTATGCATATATTCCAGAACAATATCCGAAGTCATATTTATTGGTAAGTTTTCCAACGGACTGGAATCTTTATGAATAAAACTTATTATGTTTTTCATGAAAAGATCGGTCAGACCTTAAAGGAGCTTCCATGTCCAAATATGACATTCGATGGTTGATATAAATGTACCTTCTACAATTTACATATGAATTGCATCAAATACTATGGATATATTTATCTATGGTATTTGATTGCATCCATTGATGTACATTGTGATTTTTAACATTTAGAATAAGACTTGGACGTCGCGTCACAAATTATCTCACTAATTTTAAATTGTATTAATTTATTTTTTATCTTGAGACCATTAAATATAATTTCTTATCTCAGTTATGGAGGAATTAAAAATTAAAAACTTGATGTAGGTTTTTTTAAATCGTCTATGGTACCTACTGGAATTACTGTTTTTATTTTTAATTATTTACATTTACAAAAGCCAATAGTATAGGTCAGGTCGTTGAGTACTTGGGACACTCTCGCTCTTCCCTATCAATTTATATATTTCTGATAAGCGTTTATTATGCAATATGTGAACAATATGTGATATTTAAATATATATATATTTAAATATTTTTATTCTCAATTTAAACTAAAGAAAAGTGTATTATAATTAATTCATATTAAACTTAAATTCATAATTTAATGATGAAATTTTGGTTTTAAAATGAATTACTACCAAACACGTATGGAACCCTAATTAAGATATTAATCCATTTTCTTAGTATTTTCCCTTTAAATTAATTTACATTTGAACTGTGTTTTTTGTTAAAAATAATTACTAATATTAACAAAATGATATAATAATGTGACAAATTACAATTAATAAAATAAACAAAATAATATATAAATGATTAATAAATTAATATTAATCATAATATACCATTGATTACAAAATTACTATAGATTGGCCCCATAAGAATAAGGATGGACCCACCGACATACAAAATTGTACGCGCCGGCTATTCACCCGATACAGTGCGTTAACAATATATATGAATTGAGTATAATAATACGTTATATTTCGACGGTCGGCCGTTGTATTTGATTTTATTAGTATTTTTCTATTTAAAATATATAAATATTATATTTATACGAATATTCAACTAACATTAAAAGTAGTAAAAATTAAACAAATTTGATTATTAATTACTAATTAGGTATCTTGATTCTATATAGGTATACCTATACACTATACAACTAAAAACTTAAGATACAATAGTATATAATGATCATGAAGTGAAAAATAAACTAAAATAATACGAGTAGCTACCTATATAGGTAGTATATTATAATACATTATTTGTTGTCATAATAATATCAATAAATAAACAGATTAACTAATAAACTTTTACAATATTATAGAATTAAACTATTGATTAATATGTATACAATAATATATTATCGTATTAATTGTACTGTAATTCTCAGTTTTGCCATTTGTTTTATTGTGTAATTCTGTGTTGGTCCATTTAAATACGTTAAATATTACAGTTTAAAAATAATAGTTCAATGATGTTACAAATAATGTTCTTATGCAAGGCGATCAGTGGTGTGTGCAGGATTTTTCAACGGTGGAGAGGGCTTAAAAATAAATAAGTACCTGTAATCAGTAGACACAAGATTAGACTAGTGCGAAATTGGACAGGACGATTATGAACTCCGCAGGTTTTTCAATTTGGGTATAGAAAAAAAAATGTATTGAAAATTATACCTATAGTGTAGGTACCAATACAAATAAATGAATACATTTTTCCCCACTGAGGTCATTTGGGAATAGGGTGAGAATGAATTTATATAGCCATAGAGAAAGAAATTTCAATTAAATTTACCAGAGAGAAAAATGAAAATAGGTACCTAATACAAAATCGTATTATATACTTACATTTTGGATTAAAATTTAATTTTGTAAATTTAAGTTATAAATTTAATTTAAAAAAATTGGGCAGGACGGTTATTGTGGCCCCCGCAGCTTTTAATTTGAGTAGAGACATTAAAATTTATTTGAAATTATTTAGGTATAAATACTTATAACAGAAAAATGAATAAATGTTTCCCTACTGGGGTCATTAAAGATTAGTGTGAGAATGAATTTTTATGCGGCCATAGAGAAATACATTTCAATTAAATTTATTATAGAAAGAAGTAAAAATAGGTACCTAATACAAAATTGTATTATATACCCACATTTTAGATTAAAATTTAATTTTGTAATTGATGATATAAATTTAATTGAAAAAAATTGGGCAGGCCGGTTGTGGCCCCCGCAGGTTTTTTAATTTTGATAGAGACAAAAAAAATGTATTCAAAATTATTTAAGTGTAGGTACCTATACTAAATGAATGAATACATTTTTCCCTACTGAGGTAAATTTGTTATTAGTGCGAGAATGAATTTATATAGCCATAGAATCAATTAAATTTACCAGAGAGAGAAATTAAAATAGGAACCTAATACAAAATTTTATTATATACCCATATTTTGGAATACAATTAAATTTTGTAAATTTAAGTTAAAAATTTATTTGCAAAAAAATTGGACAGGACGGTTGTGGTCCCCGCAGGTTTTTCAATTTAGGTAGAGATATAAAAACTTTATTCAAAATTATATAAGTGTCGGTACCTATACCAAATGAATGAATAAATTTTTCCCTACTGAGGTAAGGTATGTCACAGGTGGAAATTGTATTATTTCCAATTCACATATTTTTCTGTTGATAATCTAAAAATAAAATACGATACAATAATAATATGTAGGTGTACGGTATACCACCTACCTATATTATTTATTTGCTTTAGATTTTAATATAATTTATACAATTAAAAAAAAAAAAAAGCAATAGAACACAGCTAATACCGATATAATGTAATATAGGTATAACATTATATACAATAATATCGATAGACGATAACCATAGATAGTCCAGATAATATTATAATTCGCGGCCACTCGTAAAAAGGACGTTCCCGTCAACGGTTTTGAAAAATGAGAATTATCGTATACAGATAAAAAAAACGTGCGAAAATGTTATATAATCTGTTACAAATTTGGTAGGTAGGTAAATAATTTTACAATACAAAATACGTTATTTCAATATTATACACTTATATAGGCCGATTAGACCATAATATATATTATTTGTGTCGATAATCAACCATTATTTAAATCAACATGCATAATATTGGTTAAATATTTTGTTAAAAAAATTAAAATATATTTTTAGCAACTTGTTGCAATTTAATACATATATATATATATATATATATATATATTTACCCACGTTATAATAATTTTAAAATTATAAAATGCCGTAAATAGTCAAAGTTTGTTATTGCTCTATATAATATAGGTACCTACTGAAAAGTTGTAAAATAGTTGACTTAACGACTTTATCACGTGTATCCGTAAATTTATATTTTGAAAATTTCTCAAGATCATTTCGTGAATTTTCTTTTATAAGCTTTTATTAAGTATTCGAATTATGCGGTGTATTTCGCAAATAAGTTTTACGATGATATATAAAAAAAAAAATAAATATATTTCGTGTCGGACGAAAATGATATCTGTATATTATAATAAAAGTTGAGAATTCCATTTGAATATTACAAATTGTATACAATATACAGGGCTTAAATAAGTGGAAAAAAATTCCAGGGAGGACTAATGTCCCTATAAACGTTCCATATATCATTATATGTATAATGTATAATGTAATATGTATATGCAGAGTGATTGTAACATTTAATGCGCATTAATAATACTACATTTTTATGAAATAAAAATTTTTTTATGAAAATTCAATATTTTGAAAGAGAATATATATATATATATATTTCATAATAATGAAGTTATATGAGTATAAGGAGTGGTTGCCATTAAAAGAAAACTAAAAAACTAAAAAAATCATACATAGATAAAAAATAGTATAAAAATTAATTATTTCACAAAAAATGTAAGTACTTTAATTTGAACAAGAAAAAATTCAAATTTTCGCATTATATACGGTTAAAAGTGAGGGTGTGCATGCTTAAAAAATCACGCTGTGTACTTATATATATATATAATATATATGTGTGTGTGTGTGTGTGTATGAAGCTAAATTTTACATTATTTAATAAAGAGCTATTTTAAAATAAAACAATTATAAAGTACTTAAATAGGAACGTAAATTGTATTTTCTTTAGTATATGTTTTTTGAAATAACAGAAATTCATAAAAATGTAACATACATAAACATATATATATATATATATATATATTATAATATATAATATTATTATTAGCTTAGTATACAAATAGGTATGGACTTTAAAGTAAAATAAGTAAGTTTAAAGTAGGTAATAGGAAATACCAATAGTATTATGCAAAACACTACACCGGTCGTTTGGGACCGGTTTAAGATTCTATCTTAGTCCGTGATTTTTATTAAATATATTTGAATACTTATTTGATAAAAAAAAAAAAACGTAAAACTATAAGATTTAATTTCAGTGTAATTCTGAATTATATTGATTAATATTTGGTTAGAATTTGAGCGTTCCGGAGTATCTTATCCTTTTTAACCACCGTTCTCAGGTAAAGGGGACTGAGTTCCCCTCAGACGTCCCTCACCACTTTAACCCCTGACAGTATAATATATTATTTCAATGTCGTATGATTATTGTATTTTTCGAACATTTTAAAATGTGCAAAACAAGTACATTTGCCTATTTTACGGGTTTAAATAAGAAAAATGCAATATTTCATATAACAAACTACATAATATTTTATGAGGTATTTTATTACGTAGCTGCATATTCATGTATTGTCTTTTTTTTTATGGTTTACACCCGGTGTTTCATTATTACTACTTTGTAATATATTATATTGGACTTGTCTATTATGTATATTTTACTACCTTTTCCTACAAATAGTAGGTAAGTTGTATTTTTAATGTGATTTAGGTACAATAAAGACTGTGCATGACTAATAATAATAAAATGTCAAAATGTCGTTTTATCTGGCATTATTGCAAGCATCGAGTTGATGATTGGAAGCAAGCGTAGGAAAACATTTTGAAGGGGGTGTTTTACTGTTTTTTGAAAAAATGTCAAATTTCGCATTTGGATAAACAAATCATAGGTACTATATTATATTATCTTATTATATAATAAAATAGAAGGAATTTTGTCTATACACCACTATATCTTTTAAAATGTTTTTTTTTTAAAACCCACCACAGATAATTTATTGTCGTTAAAATGATCAAAATTTTGGGAACTGCTGATTTTATCTTAATGCATATTGCTCCTTCCTTTCAAAATTGATTCTTTGAAATAATAAAAATAGATTTTTGAGGTTAATTTTTAAGTTTAAAACTTGAAATCGATACACATCATAAAAAATTCCGATCACCGATCTCTGTAAAAAGTCTCAACAATCTAACCATTTTTAAAACCTAAAGAAATGTTTAAATTTTCACGTCGAAATTTGTATAGGTATACGGTGCAGTCCAAAATTAGTGGAACATATAATTACACTTTAAAATGTATAAATTGATTTTTCTCATTTTATTCATTTGCGCATTTATATGAAACTATTGGATAGTGGAGGGGATGAGGAGGTTCCAAATTCGTATTATCCGAAATGGTCGCAAAAATGTTAAAATAACAAAAAAAAGTAATGTAATAAAAATAGACTTTTAGAACAATCACAATAACACCGACGAAGAAATTGACATAAAAGATGGACAAAACTGTGGGACTTTGGAAAGTGCCATTTTAATTCTGAATTTTTTTTTAAATTTAACGATGTATTATTATGTCGATCGCCCGATCGAGGCGATATAAAAATAAATTCTGCTCATATTATAATATTAAGACTAGAAGCTACAAATATACAAATATGAAATAACGTCCATAATTTGTTTTTAATAGCGTTAAAATGTTGAAAACACTTAAAATATTTTCAATCGATAATTTATAGGTCATCATTTATTTAATTTTTCTAAATTTTCGAGGGAATTTTAACACCCAAAGTCCTCACATTGTTCGCCCTCGGAGTCAATAGTTATATACTGAGAATATATATATATATTTGAAAATGGCTTATGACGTAACAATTTAAGTTCTTAAATATTTTAAAACTCACGTATTATTAATTGTATATATTTTTAAATATTTATTTAACTTAATAACAACCATTAACAAACACATAAATATTATATACTAATGGTATTATCTTACTATAGTTGGTATACATACATATATAATAATATGGTCGTAATGAAGGTATATATTACATAAAATCAGAGTAAGATCTGATAGTATACATTATATTATATTATTGCTGTTCTATAATAAAAAAAAAAAAAAAAAAATGGAAAGTGGTAATTTATTGTGTATAATAATATAATATGTGTTGTCGGAAAATATTGAACGTGTTATTATTATAATGTACAAGTAAAATATATTACCCTTACATTTTTTTTTTTTTTATATTAATTTTACGATAATTTTTACACACATTTTTAGATTTTTTTTTTTTTTTTTTTTAGACAATAGATCATAATCATTTTTGATTGAGTATTTTTTTAAAATTAGTTCGGTAACAAGTTTTTTAAAATTTTTTAATCTTCATTACATTTTTTTTTTTTTGTTTTTCTTCATAATATGATTTGGTCCAATTGATTAACACATAAAATCATACATAATAATATAGGTAACTTTAACTAATATTTTACTGCACGATTATTATCGTTAGTAAATATTTAAAAAAATTAAACGATTAAAAACTCGACACGTATATACATGTGGGTATTATGGAGTTATTCATTTATAATAAAATATTACTAAAAAACAAATAACATATTCGAAGGAACTATATATTATATAAATTTTCTATAATGACTAAATATATATTATATATATATAAATATATTATTATAATAGTTGCTACAGGACGGTCGCATAAAAAAATACTTAAAAGCTATAAACGTACCTACTTATTAAGACGTTTAAATTGTATAATTAAATAACACAGGTATAATGACTTATAATAACTATAAAACTATTTATGGACAATTTTCTAATTATATCTGCAAGTGTACACAATATTTTACTAAAATGTATGGGGGAAAAAATCAAAAATATTAAATATGGCCGCACACTCGTTGATTGTATAATATTGCTAAACACCGAACATTATTATAATAATTTATTGCATTTTTATGCATACAATAATATGTAGGTATTACCTATATAACGATTTTGTACTTTGTATATTTAACTCGTAAGTATATAATATTGTTTTGGCCTTTTTGAGGAGGAATAATTTTGTCATTACAATATATTATCTAAATGTACCTAATATTTCTCATTTATATTCTCGCCATTTCTCGCCCGTTGGTTATTTTATAGTCGAGCATTAAGAAAATTAAAATAATAACTGTGGTGTTCGGGCAAAGGGGGTTAAGTAAAATATGCTTGTTTTTATTTTTCGTCACAATTTTTTAAATTGACTTAATATTTTAAATTGTCTTTAAATATAGTTTGAACATAAGTTAAATAATTAGTATATGCTTTGTTCCCATATAAATTAGACCAAAACAATTTTCTTAGTAAATTTTCAAAATTTCATTTTCATTTTTTTAAAAGTAGCAATTTTAGACTTATCCCACATTGCTCAAACACCATGTTATTTTAATGTTTCATTCGTTTGTAAAATATGTAATTTATGTGTTTATTTCATCACGACGGTTAGACTGTAAATTGATTTTTGTACTTTGAAACAGAGCCATCCCAAAGAAAGGTTTGTGGGAGGAGGAGGGGGGTGAAAATTAAAAAAAAAAAATGATATAATACTTCTCTTTAAAACATAAAATAAATAAAAAAAAAAAGGTAATCAACTTTTTTCCTATTTTGCCGATTACAATCCTCATAATTTATAGTTTTCCGACTTAAAATATCAAAATATTCCATAAAAGTGAATAAGCAGAAAAAAAAGACATAAACTTTTTCTACTATTTGCCGACTAAACTTAAATTTGACAATTGAACTTAATTTTGCCGATTGCTTTCCAAGGTAGGGCGTGGGATCCCCCCCCCATGCCATCCCCCTCGGGACGACCCTGCTTTGAAAAATTCCGAGTGTTGGATTGACATTATCTGAATTTTAAAAATCGGACGAATTCTATATTATAATATATACATTTTTTTTATATAGAGAAGAGAAAACGTTTAAATATTTTTTATTATTTTAATATATTTTATTATTTCGTTATAATATTATTATTTAAAAATATTTCATTTTCAATGAAAATTATAGCTAAATATATACTTGGGTTTTGTGGATTTTAAATTATTATGTAATATAATATATAGATTTTAATACATATATTATAATAATAAAATCAATATAATATATTCGAAACTTGATGTGAAATAAGATGGCTTTCTTTATTAAAAACAATTTCAAGAAAGACACGCACACATACACACACCTACGTATACAATATACATATAATATTATATAGTCATTACTCATTATCCTAATTATTTAAATTTTCAATTTGTTAAAATTTAAAAAACAATAATTCTGTTAATATATTATAATATATTAAGTAGGTATATGGTATTAAGGTATATGTACATTATACGACATGAGATAGACACAAAGAAAGAAAACAATTTTTATTGGGTTCTATATTTCTATTATATAAATTATATACCTAATATTAAATTTATATTTGCATACAGTTTCACAAATAAAAATTCAAATTAAATTAACTACCTATTTATGTATTATATGGCTTACGAAATAAAATAATTACCTATAGTATTTTACATATTTTATATAGACTATTGAAGATGAGATATTATTTTTACTTTTATTATTTGTGTATAATATAGGTACATTAAATTATTTTGTTTTAAGGTTAGTATAAAATGTTTTATTTTAATGAAGTCTGCAGGGTTTACTTGAACCCAAAAATCTAAAACTCTGAATATTAATGGCGTATCTGCAGATGAGAGAAACTCTTGTGAAATAAAACCAGTACATAAAAATAAAATAAATACATACAAATTTAACATTTAAATTGAAATTTCCACACGTAAATGTTAATAAAAAAGGTAGGTATTCATTTATAAAACCGCATTATAATAATAGGTACCTAATAATAAATAGCACACTGATGGAAAATACATTCAACTATATAAATAAATCGTAATAATATATAGTATATTATGTAATACAATTTATTTAGAAAAAGATATATTTAAGGTTAGGAATATTGGAATCAAACGAGATTTATAAAAATAAGTTCATAATTCAATCATGTATATTTGTATAATTAATTTAAAATGTAGGTATCTACTTATGATTTGTTTTAGTGTTTTTTTTTTTTTTTTTTTTTTTTTTTTTTTTTTTTAATTACTCAGATGAATAAGTTAAATGGCATAGTATTTATATAATGTTATAAAAGTGGAAAGTTAAAAAAAGTGTGGCTCTGGTTTCATATTTAATTTCATACTATAAAGACTAAACTTTTTGAATTTGTAAAAATAGGTCATGAAATACCAAATTAGAAAACGCAGAGTTTTTATCTTTATATTTAGATATTTTTGACGTAGTATAACTTAATATAATAAAAAAGGAGTTTTCTCTCATATTTATTTTTAATGAAATACAAATTTCTGTTTGGGTTCGCATCACAAGTATCGGCACGAAGACGGGGTTATTTAAATAATAATTGGCTGTGTCGTTCATTTATAATAATATTATTGGATTATATACAGGTATACCGGAAGAATAGTATACAAACAGAACTGGAACACATCCCCGAGTCCTGATTGTTAGTGAGAAGAAGTGGAAGAAACGAAAAATAACAGTAATAATTTGTATATGTCATATATATGAGATATGTGGTACGTACATTTATCTGCAGGGGTAGAAACTAGTCACTTTTGGTCACTTATTTTGTATTTAATAATAGATTTTTCACTCTTTTTGAACTTCAGCAAGAAGTTGAAATGCTATTATCTTAAGCCATTATTTTGTTTAAAGGTCATTTTGGTTTATGAAAATGGTGTACTTATAAAACGTCCATTTCTAAAATGGTTTACTTTATAATACTACGGTGTACAACAAAATTGTCTATTTTACAAAACGGTCCATTAATTTAGCCACAAATTATTATGTTATTCCATACTCTTTTGGCTAACTCTGAAATTCACGAGACTGTTGGCAGAATTAGACAAAAAGCCCGTACACACCCCAATGATTCTTATAATGCTGGTAGGTACGAGCATATTATGTTTATAGAGCTGGTCATAACAGAATTCGATATTCCATAGTGAAAATATATAACCATGTTCAAATCCAAAACATGGTTCAAAATTACTAGGAATACAAGACCAACAATGAAATTTGAGAGAGATAAGTTATCGTCTTAAAATGAATGACCTTAAAGTTGTCAAAGAAAATAATAACATTTAAAATTAATTTTTTACATTTAAATATAATTTTATTTATACACCAATAGATTATATTTTCGGTAGATATATTTCATATAGACATTTTGACTAGTAGACCATTTGACGGTAGACCAAAAATATTAGACCATTTAGACAGCGGATCACTATTTTCCATAATAAACGTTTAGCTTCCATTCATGAATCGTAACTATGACGGCTGCGGGAGGTAGTTGGTATAATCGATAGGATACAAAAGTGTATGTCCAAAAATATTCATATCGGCACTATTTTTATATTATTATTATTATTATTATTATTTTTGTCTTGAATGGCGTGGTCGATATACACACATACGTACTCACAATCCGTATAATATTGTGTTATACATAGGGCCAAACGCGTAGGCAAATAATGATTCAATCGTCGTGTAGATTCTCCTGGTTTTGGCTGTGGTCCAATATGTGAGACTTATTGGTAACTTTATTATAAAAACGTTGCGTTTAAGTTTTGAAGATTATTTTAATAATTTTTTTCTCGTTTGGACGTAAGTTCCCACAGTCCCATCAGTCGTCTGGATAATATAAAGGGGATACACCATTTGTGTCCGAACACCGAATAAACAATATTACAATAGCTGAAGTCGAAATCGGTTCAAATGCGGCACCAATAGAGCGATAAACGGATAGATTATGCTTGTCTAAAAATGCTTCAATGAAATGAGAGTATATAGTGAAACTTTCATTTACATTTTTAACCGACTACAATATGTGATCATCATCAAAGTAGTGCCTATATACACATTTATTTATACGTTTTTTTTTTCGTTCATCATTGTTGGTAGAATTTCTGTAAACACTCATCTCGCGAAATATCGTTTATCCAAGGAAACGTGTCTTTGGATTTTCTCTCGTTTCAAAACGGCGGCATCCTCTTATCATTAATTTGTGTTTTGGGAATAAGGAAATGTTACACGGGGTGAATAAGGAGACTGTGGACCGTGATATAGTATGTTGTGTACATTCATCGAAGTTCAACAAAGCGTGTATTTACCAAAAAAAAAAAAAAAAAACAAAATAAATAAATAAATAAAAAAAATTCCGAATGAAAAGCGAAATAAATGGACGGGCCCGTTTTTACCACTTTAACCCATTACAGTAGTTGCGAGTAAAAAAAAAAAAAAGAGCCTTGTTGAGTCGGCGGCGACTGGTTTCCACCCCACTACCTTGCCATAGTGAAATCACTTTACGTTTGCACACAGGGCGCTAATATTTATTGACTATTGTCGTACACGTATAACGGTATACCGCGTTATTTCGGGTAACGCTGTATAATTGAAACCTGCGCGTGACGGACGAGTTTTCGTCCGCCGCCTGGGCTCTTTCTTAACGTGCACGGACTATAGATGAACTAGCGAACGCCGGGGAGAACATCTTGAAGATTTAATAATAATGTTTTTATAATGAAGTAGGCCATATATATTTGACCACAGCCCTGAATTAAAAATTTTTAAAAATCTAAAAGAAAAAAAAAATTCACAATTCACAATATGTACATTAAACTATTTTTTTTTTTGGATTTTTTCTTTCTTTCAATTTTTTTTTTTTTTTTTTTTTACAGTACGTTTTGTTCGGTACGACATCCGAGACCGCCGCCGTTATTCTGGAGCAGCGCTATGGTCGCCGGGTTCACGTAGTGCACCTCGGACACGTTGCTGTTGTACATCTGTTGGCCGAACGCGGCGGTTGGCGTGGCCGTGTCGTTGCGGCTGTGCTCGTATCGGCGGCGCAAAAACGGTGGACACCACGGCGGTGACTTTGGCCAGCAGCTTTGGAGCGTCTTCTGGAACGCCACCCGGAATTCCCGGTTGAAGTATGCGTAGATGAGCGGGTTCAGGGCCGAGTTGAAGTAGCCCACCCAGAACACGAGTACCGTGATCCAACGGGGCATCCACGAAGTGCCTTCCAGCAACGAACTCATCATGTACCTGCGACAGGAGCTTAGAATTAGACATACAGAGTGAATAATACGGAACCGTAGGGTGGAACTTAGCACATAGCGGGCAGTTGACCGAGAATCGGCGGAAGTAAAACGGCGGATGCGTAGGAGCTATTGGCGGAGCTATACGGGATCTGGACGGTCGGAAAAGAGAGCGGAATTGATGAGGAGAAAACGAGCGAGATCGATAATATCGAATAGCTGCATAGTATTTAGCATCTGTGAGTGTGACGAGAAGCCAAAGAGGCCAGAGAAGTAGTGGGAGTCATTGTGGGCTAGAGTGATGCACCGAGGAGAGGTAGAGAATGGCCCGAAAAAAGGCGGACAGACGCGTAATCGTTGACACGGCACGGTTACTGTATACCAAGGGCTGGCTATATGAAAGAATATTTGAAACGCTAATGGTTGACATACAGTGTGACCATAACACCAATAATTTACCATTGTATCTATAGATTTTAATTTTATTACATATCTATCATAACCATAGGCGTGCGCAGACTTTGTTCGCAGGGGGGGCCCCACATAAAAAAATGTCTGAACCAAAGATTTTTGTACTAAATAATAATAATAATAATAGTAACATTAAAATAATAATACCCGTACGTCTATGGGTAATAGATAGGTAATCATTCGGTCTACCATGAAAAACACAATAACCACCATAGCTGCTGATATCAGAGATGATTA
>JAIPRL010001849.1:0-71492 GCA_025469235.1 Pemphigus obesinymphae | reverse complement strand
AAACGCAATTTAATTTTTATGTTTAATGATTAGATAATAAGAAAATGTAATATTGTAAAAATAATATAATGTAAATTTATAAAATAAAATATCTTATATTTGGTTTTTGGTTTATGACGTTAATTTCGCCCCCCCCCCCTGAGTTTTCTTAGATGGACGCCCTTGGTCTATACTAGTTGCCTTCCAATTAGTATAGGTAGTAAAGTGTAAAGGTGGGTCCACATAGTATGCAAACATGACACGCAGCACACGCGCTTGAATCAAATGTCGTGTTTTCAAACATTACACATGGAACATACAACCATGGTATACATTGTATTTAGTGTATTTGATTTTAATGTTGTCCATGAAGGAAGTATGTAGTGTGAACTCACAGTTTAGTTCCGGTACATGTGCAGAGTGGTTGTGTTTATTTAGTTTTATTAAATTATTTTTCAAAAGTAGTAATAAAGTAATAATTTAAAAATTAATTGACTTATTTTCAAAATGAGTAATAGTGATGATGAATTGATGATTGCTAGTTCCGCGTGTATTGTTATGAATAGTTTAATTTAAAAAAAAAAGGAAAAAAAATTTTAAAAATTAACAAAGTTAACATCACAATATTTACCACAATGTACACTCTACGCCGACCATGTGACAACTGACAACTGAGCAAGTAGGTACCGAAAATTTCATATTTTGTATTGCCATCGGGTCAAACAATAAAAACAATACAATCATGGAAAATCCCGTCCAATAGTTGTCATACATTTCTTTGATGTACCGCCATTATAGTAAACACGAAATATGTATGTATGCACCGTGTGGACTGTTTGTAAACACGTCCTCATTATCACTGTTTTTTGTGTACCTATGCAATGTATTTGCGTGTGCCGCGTGTCGTGTTTGCATACTATGTGGACGCGCCTTAAGAATTAAGTGGTTCCAAAAAGTATTCAAACACGAAAAAAGTAATGATAATGTACGGTGCCTAAAGGTATACGATGTATGCACCTATAATGCGGCGTGTATGTGCACCGAGTCAAAATGACGAGTTCGCCAAATCTTGCGCCATAAGTACAAGTGTTTATTATAAGTAGGGTTCGGATTTTGAGGCAAAAACCTTTATCTTCCATGAAGTGATAAAAATTAAAAATACAATTCTTATATAAATGAAAATAAAATTATACTATTCGAGTATATTAAAATATTGGCTCATAAATATAAACCGAACCAATTACCTACCTATGTAGTACCTATGTATATTCAATATTGTATAACTGTGTTTTGTATTTGTATTCGAAATATTTTTAAATATATTTTATATTTCATTTTTTTTTTTGCATTCAATAGTACTTTTTTATGTTAACTTTGATTATAATATGTAATTTTTAAATTAAATAGCACCATAAAATAAAATTACTAGCCATTATTATAAAATATCAATAGTAGGTAACTGATGTATCACGTGTAATATGTAATATCATTGATTGTAATATAATATATTATATTATAATAATATATATAATATATAATCTGATAATCAATGGTCATATGTATAATATGTACCTATATGTATATTATAAATTGGTATAACACCAAAATAACGATACGTTTGGAAAAACACAGAACAGAATCAAGAAAATACCTAATCACGACAATATTGCACGTAGTGCGTAATAACTGTTTTGGACTATCGCGCAGGGTGCAGACGGTTTCAAGCTTATGAACCACTAATAAGACGTAATAATGTGTGTTCATTTTTGGGAGGCAACTCGTATGTAATTTAGATTTTATAACTACCTGACTAATATTTTTTTTTCCTTTTTATTTTCGAAAAGGACGGGAGGCAAGTATAGTATACTCCGATAAGACGTATAGGTATACGCTATACCTACACGATATTATAATATAATATTGTATTATATATTATGTCAATAGACAATATGTGTATATTTTGTATATTTGGTTGACATGTTGTGTATATTCTATATGTCAGTGGCGGTTTTAAAGGTAAAATGAGTTACCGTCTCGCCTAAAATGAAAAAAAACGACAATTATAATATTATTTTGTATTTATTTTATTATTAAATAATAAATGTGTAAGGCCTGTTTCACATGGGCGCATATCATACGCGCGCTGATGAAAACAGCTACTCGTTTCAAAACGCTACTCTTTTGTGTTCTCATGCACGCGTACCATACGCGAAGTTCGGTGAGTATTGTACTTCGGTAATATAATATTAGCACGGCGTAGCTCATTTTTGAATATAAAAATTTGTGGTGAGGGACATATCCAGGGGGGGGTCCATAGGGTCTGGACTCCTTCGAAATTTATATTTATAGTAACATTTTACTCACTTTTAAAAAAATTTCTAATTTATTAATATTTATAGGACTTTAAAAAATGGAACCCCGAAAGAAAAAAATTTCTGGCTACGTGCCTGTTTGTTGTTTGACTTCCTCCCAAGCTTTTATTTTTAAATCCCGGTCCTTATAATTCTCATCTGCAGAATTTCAAAGATTTTCATGACTACTTCAATAATAATTAGTTCTGTCCATAATTTTTATAAGCTCATAGATAAATAAATAAATATTACTTATTAATTATTATAACTACGTATTTTGTATAAATCTATATTTATAGACTCGTATATAAAATAAAATAATATAATAATATTTAATAATATAAACACTTTTAAGAGTTTCTTCATTATTCATGTTCCTTGTTATCTGATTTTCAATGTGTAAAATTGACGAATCTAGGACATTTGACACCCGCTGATAGGACTTTTGACATTTAGAATTTTTACATGTAGGACAATTGACACCCATTTATTTTTATTTTTTTTTGTATATTTGACACTTAAATTTGATAATTGAATATATAATATGTAATAATAATAGGTACTATAAAATAAAAAATGAATATATAAAGATAAAAAAATATATTAATTATAATTTAATGTTTGATTACATACAATACGGCTTTTAAAAAATTTATAACTTCACAATTTGTTCTAAATTGTGATGTTTTACATATATTTTGAAGTCTTTCTTCATTTTTATTAATTTTACAACTTATTTGAACGCCTGTATTTAATTTTAAAATGTCCATTGAGGTAATGGAGCTCATCATCTGTAAAGCTTCAATGAAAATATATATATGGGGATGTTTAAATCTAATTAATTGTTGGTCCAACCTTCTGATATATTATTAGTTCTACTATAACCTAACTTTATTGCATTGTGCAAATTCCACATATGCGGAGAAAACATAGATGGACTTCTTTTGAAGCACATATTATTTATTAACTTGTAGGACCCATTGACAAATGGTTTATCAAAATATGTCCAAATTCCTATAAAAATAAATTTTAAAATGTAAGTAAACAATACAAAATAAAATATTAGTATCTATATCTTTTTTAATAATGTTTAGCGGTAAAAAGTCCAATGCATTTATCATTCTTACTGAATTACGAAATTCTTTATCTTCTTTATATTTTGTTGCAGCCAAACCAAGATTTTGGACTTTACGCCACACACAATGGCTAAGATGGTAATAGCACAATTTAATGGAAACACAATCGCGTTTATCATAGCATGTTCAAAATCAATAGAAAATAACTTTACTAATGAACATGTATCTTTGAGTGTCTGTAAAAGTTCTACATAAACTGCTTGTGTTTTTTTCGGCAATAACGCATAAACGACAGGTAACGGTTTCATTTTATAAATTACGTGGAATACGTAAATTTGATAAAATCCTTTTGGACAAGAAGAAAATGTTCCATCCATTAACATGTGATTACTCTGTGATAATATTGTTTGGGCCGGGAGCGTAAAATATTATTACGCGCGTCCGGTTACCTATTTACTTCGCATGCGCCACTTAACCCGATATCCGAAACGACTCGATCGGACACACGGTGTGTATTTATGTGAATAGAACCCTAGAGCTCCTAACCAGGTTCGCTGAGGAAAACTAGGGCCAATGTAGATGGAAGAGTGTGTGCCGTGTGTATACGTGTGGGTGTGTAGATATACTTAAAACTATGGGATAAGGTACCTTAAAACTAGTAAAAATGGTAACTCAGATTTAAAAGGTAAGTAATAAATGTTGCTGTATTGCTGGTACAAGTAAATAATAATATAATAAATAATAAATAAATAAAAATCACAGCAACAAAAGAATAATATACAAAAATAGATACCTAATAGTATTGGTAATTAGCCATTTTGGCTTAACAAATGATTAAATAATGTATAAATATTAAAAATGGTAGGTGACTTAAATGACTATGGTGTTGATAAGGAGGGAACTATTAGAACCGGTGAACATAAAAATAATTTCTAAGTCACAATAGTAGGTACCTAGACTAAAGGCGATATTCCACGTTCTCCGTGTAGGTATCTGCCGTTCATACAATATAGCTCCCTGATTGGTTGAACCACTCGGTAACTTATGGTATACCAATATGGTTAACCGTGTCTACCGATATATAAACTCGTATACCACAAAGTTGAACAATTCTCAATTTTTGTCCGGTGTGGTTATCGAGTTATGTTATCAGTTATCAAAAAGTTCAATTATTTTGATAAGAATTTTTGTTGTCTATATCAGAATCCTATTACATAATAGTGAGCACAATGCACGTGAAATTTAATTTAAATGGTTAATAAACTACGGTTGCTATGGTATCTTGTAATGATATGATACATATTATGATATGATATGCACGGACTGTACGGGGGTTTTTAGCATTAACAAATATATTTAAGCAGTCTGGAGAAGCGAATATAATTACACAACTTACTGTTAATAGATAGATTATCATAAAATAAAAAATTTTGATAATGAGGTCCTGCTGTCTTTGTCCACTTGCTCTCTAATACAAATTCTTTCGAAGAAATTGTAGGATATGCTTTATTACGAATTCTCCTTAAATTTCTTTTGACACTATTTTCATTTGGCATAAAACAAACAGCTTCGTCTGTTAGTTTGGTCACTTTTTTCGCGTATACTTTAGAAGGAATTGTATGTTATATTTTCTTTCATCGCATATAAAGCACGGCATATTTCAGATTTAGCAGAATCAGGATTATGAGAATGTTGGAATTTTATCATTTTTGTTTTGGTCTCGTCCGTTGTTACACTACCTTTACATAATTGTTGTTTTCGTTGGTCACAAATATAGCTTAGATCATTACATCTAATAACATCTTTTTGGAAAACATAAGTATAATTATTCACTATTAGTTTCAATTGAATTACTTCGATGGAACTCATATTAAATTAATATTATTATTGCTATTTAATAACGTATACACATTATCTGACTTACAACGGCGAAAGCGACTAACTAAATCGTCATTCCCCCGTGCGTTCGGTGTCAATTGTCCGTGTTCTAAAAATATCGGGTGTGGAATGTCCGTAATAATCGTATATATATATATTATAATATAATATATTATTATTCTGTATGTATACTAATCAATGGTATATTGTATATTGTGTTAAAATATTCAGGTACATATTTTGTAATTTTAATATTATTTTATTAAATTTATTAAAATAATAAAAAAAGTTAAAAATGTAACAGTAAAATATTATAGGTTAGTATACGTATAGCATTATTATCTAGTATCTATATAAGTAATGTACTAATGCAGTAGGTACTTATAAATATTATAATGTATTTACAATAAATAATTGTTTTAATAATGACAAAAAAATAATAATAATAATAGATAATATGCCTATAATACAAAATTATAAAAATAATATAATATGTTAAATTAATTAATATTTAATAATATATACAATGCTAACTTGTAATACTTGTATACCTACATACAAATGTACATAATCACTGTTCAGTAATATTTTGTTTATAATTTTAATAATAGTACGGGCAGTGGCGTAACTAAAACAAAATCTTGAGAGGACTATTCAATATTTTTTACGAAAAATTTCGGTAAATGAGCAAAAAACTGGACAAATTGTTAATATTTTTTTTTTTTTTGGGGGGGGGGTAAGGTTATGAATAATTTTAGGGGGCTAAGCCCTCAAAGCCCCTCCCTTAGTTGCGCTTATGAGTACGAGCATTGATCACATAATGAACTTATATAATCAATGGTACTGATATATAAAACTATAATCATCGATTTTGATAATAGTACGAATATATAATTAATAATACTATACACATCGGTTATGTCTGGAGAAAAAATCAAACATGTTTGAATTTCATCCGACATCTGAACCAGCACGGCCGTAACGGAATGGTCTGAACGGCCAAGTATAGCCACGTCCGTATAACAACGTGTGTTTCGTTTCGTCAGACGTCCGGTCTGGCGTGCCGGATACGGCTCTAATGTAGCCGCAACCTTAGTCAGGTTGTCTATTTACTTATTTTTCTTGAATTTCGGAAGAGGTTCAACCCCCAAAATCCCATCTTGCGTTTACCTATAGGCTATTTATAACATGGAAATTAAAAATAATCCTGTGTATAAAATTTCGACCAGTAGGAATGCTCCGATTTTTACAAACGGCACCTTTTCTAAAAGCAAACTATAACTATATGGTTGGTACTTTAAAAAGGTCATTTTCGATTTTCTAAATAGTTTTTTAATGCGGCGGGAAAAATGAAAAAATTAAACATCATTGTAAAACCACTACATTCCTCGTTCCGCTCAAAAAGTAAAATTACATAAAAACGGTAAAAATGTGATTTCGTCAACATCTATTTTGGTTATTTGGTAATTTCAATAATATTCATCCTATTGTCTTGAAATTTTCAAAAAAAATGTATTTATATTATACTACTACAAAAACATTTTCATACTTTTTGTTTCAATTTTGGGCTATTTGCAATTATATATTTTTTTTTGTTGAGGTATTTAAGTCATAAATGGGGGAATTTTAATTAGAATAGAATAGGCACTTGAATCGGACTTCGTAATTTATTTTTCTAGCCATTTCAATGTTTCTACAAAGTGTATTATATTTACGTAATTTCGAAAATGTTGCCAAAATCGATTATTGTATTTTTTCCGTAATTTCAGTCAGTCGTACATTTCTTTAAATAAATATCAATAATTCTAAAAATCGGACCGTGTTTTTAAACGTGTTAAAAAGTGTATCATTTTACGTATTTTCGTTAAAATCAATTATTGTGATTTCTCCGTAACTAATAGTCCTACAGTCTTGACATTTTTAACAAACATGTAACTTTTAAAAATGTCTCTACTTTCATAAACTCGTTTTTTTTATTATCTTAATATAAATATTACCAAATTTAATACAAATTATACGTGGTATTTACATAATATTATATTCGAGTGAAATGTAAAAACACACTAATATAAATGAAAACAATAAATAAATAGCTAGGTAAACAATTACTAATTAGGTAGGTGTGTAAGTATACAGAATAATATTATTATTGTTTAGTTTATCGTGTTATATCGAAATCGAAAACGAGTATAACATAACGTAAATGAACTAATATTATAGTGCTTATTACTATGGCGCGGTAGCTGGCGGTCTACAGCACGTCCACTTGTCAAAAAGACAAATAAGATAAGATATTATTATTATACTATGACGCGGTCGGCCCGTTGAATGGGGTGTGAAACACTCCACACAAGTGACTGAAAAGTTGCCTTTGCATAACTCCTTAGAAATGACGTATTTGCAAGGGCCATAAATAGTTAAATTACTTATTATACGGTATGTACATTAATTACTATTGTAGCCTAATGGAATGATGTGGTATACCTACAAGAATGCTCAGGTACGGGATCGATACTACCACGACAACCATACAATATTTTTGCACTTATTTTTTATTAATTTCAAATTTGCAAAACTGAATTATTTATCTGATGTAGTTATTCGGAGCATATTGAAGGATATATTCGATTTAAACTGTCAGACTCAGTGAAATGAATGAGTGATCCTGGTCCCTAAGTGGTCACTAAGTGCGGTAAATAATAAAAAATTGAAAAAAGAAATTTTTTTTGTTAAATGTGTGAAAAACGTAATAATAAAAACGATAAACAAAAAATGTGGAAAAACATAAAACAAAACATAACGATAAACGAAAAATTTAGAAAAACAAAACAACGATAAACGAAAAGACTTTGATAACATTTAAATTATTATAACGTAAAACACCATATATTCATTAACGTTTAAATTATAATAATGTTAAACACTAAAAAGTCTATAACATTTAAACTGTCATAAACGTTAAACAAAATAATTTTTTTGATTCGGGCCCTTCTTATTATACTTTATGTTGTTCGTTACGTAAAGACTTTCAAATTAGCAAGGGAATAGTCAGTATTATATCTATATTACACCAAGAGTAAAGAGCAATACTGCCCCAAAATATATACCTATAAGAAATACAAAAAATACTCATCACGATAACAACATTTTTCTGTCCAATTTCTAAATTTAATAACAAAAAAAAAAAATATTTTTTATAAATTAAGGCATACCATCATATAACCTTATTTTGTAAGTTAAAAGCATAAACAATTAAAATTAACAAATCTACAAAAGAAAAAAAAACTGAAATATTAATTACAATAGAAATAAATAAATTGAAATAGCATACTTTTTAAAACCTACAATTACCAATAGGTAATATATTATATATATAATATAATATATTCATATTAGATCTAAATATATATATCTATATATAATAGGAAAAATAAATGATGGGTATCTTATTTTAATTACATCTAATTATAAACGTAAAGTACATTTTATCAGTTTAATGTATATATGGAGAACAGTCTATAATTTTCGATACCTAGTCGAATACAGTTATAAACAATACACATAATATAGATTAAAATTATAAATTAAATATTAATATTCTTCAAATACATTTGTTAAATAATATTCAAGAGGTATTTTATAATATTTATTTAACGTTTAGACGCGTTAATTATATAGTTATATATATAGCATAGTGTAAAATGTAATATGTATGTAATATGTATGTATATAAATGGCAAAAAAATGCGTGATCTTTTTAGTAATTTACTTTTACAAAAAAAAAAACACATACACGTACACGTACCTACCTAGCCCAATTTTTTCTTCCGCAACTCAAGTAGTATGTATAATTTATAAATAATATTAAACATGATAAAATATGTGTAGGCAAAGTAATTACAACTGATAATTTTCTGTCCTACATACCCTACTTAGTGATGCACAAAGCAAGACCAATACCAAGACCATGGAAGTCTTAGTCTTGGTCTTGGTCTTGGTCGTGTTAACTCAATCTTGGTCTTGGTCTTGGTCTTGTTGACTCAGTAGAAGTCAGTCTTGGTCTTGGTCTTGGTCTTGCAAAATTCTTGCAGCCTTGATTTTTTTTTACCAAAGTTATAAATAAGAATAAATAATTTATTTATACGTACACAAGGGGGTATACAGGGAGTAATGGGGGTAATTCTCCGCTGCATTCACAAAAAATAATTGGGTAGGTATCTGTGTAGTTGACTGTTTTCGATAACACCGAACTTTCAAGAAATAGTAGAATATCTGTTTACCCATATATTCGATAAACGATAATCATTTCCGAAAATATTACAATAGAATATTGATGATTGCATTACGAGAAATCTGTAGATTTGGTGTGGAATTATAAATAATGTATACCAAGAACAAAAATGTAATAAATAACGTATTTAATTCATTAATTTTTATTTCATTTAAAAGCAAGACTTGCGTCAAGTCTTGGTCTTGGTCTTGGTCTTGCATTATAAGTCTTGGTCTCGGCTTTGGTCTTGCATACATTTTTATTTCAGTCTTGCTATGAAATAGTAAAATCTTGATCTTGGTCTTGCTATCTCTAGTACAGTCTTGGTGTTGGTCTTGGTCTTGCAATTTTGCAAGACCAAGACCGAATTTTCCCATCACTAGCCCTACTTAATTTCCATGATTTAAATATACCTATCATATAATAAAAATAAAAATAAAACCATTCTTCTCTAAATATCACTTAAAGCTCCATAAAACGCAATTTTCAACAAAACTAACTTATAACCGAATTAAATGGAAATTAAAATAATTTACATATGTAACATGGAT
The DNA here is from genome assembly GCA_025469235.1 of Pemphigus obesinymphae. Taxonomy (NCBI): domain Eukaryota; kingdom Metazoa; phylum Arthropoda; class Insecta; order Hemiptera; family Aphididae; genus Pemphigus; species Pemphigus obesinymphae. The sequence continues at coordinate 61,387 of JAIPRL010001849.1, read as the reverse complement.
TTAAATTTCCTATATTTCAATATATACATTTTTTGAATTCATGCATCTCTCAGTTTAATAATAAATCACGTATATTATCTATGCGTTTCTTCCAAAAATATCAAATACTTAAAAAAATTAACTAGAAAAACTAAATTTTATCACAGTATCTATACTAAATCATAAAATTAGAATATACCTTATTAACCATTAACATACTTAATAAATATAAAACATATTATTTTCAAAAAAAAAAAAGAAAACTAGGATCCATAGTAATATATAATAGATAAACATAATATATTGAATTATAGATACAAAAAATAATAATTAGAAAAAAAAAGTTTACAATATGAAATATAATTCTCAAATCAAAGAAGCAACTAATATACAATTTGAATTTGCATATCTAGGCAATTTTTATTTTTATTGTAATTAAATTATGTATAAACAAAATTATATCTAGATATAAGTAAATTAATCATCAATAAATAATAGGTGGAGAATAAATTAAAATATAAGTAAGTCATGTAGGTAGTTAGATATTATTTTTTCACTTGCACTTTAATAATGCAATACGAAAATACCTTATTATTCCTTAAAAATAAAATATCAAATAAGTGATCATGATAGATAAATAAACGAATAAATAAATTTATTATTTAATTAAGTTGGTACCCACGTCCCACTTGAATAATTAGTAGCACCACTAGCTTATAAACCTTCTTAGATAGAATCATAAGATTTAAAATGTCATAATTAGACTAAGTATAGATTATAGGCATAGGGCAACATACATTTGCATTATGTAAATTCAGAAATATTCAAAATTCAATTATACAACATTAAAATAAAAATAAAACTTGTTAAAATATGATTTTTTTAGTAAAAATAAATAATAACAAAAATATACGACGTTACATAAACTAACATTACAACTTAGTACTGACACAATAACAAAACTTATAACATAAATAACTAATTGCATATGAATATATAACCAAATAAGTAATAGTATTGATACAATTTTAAACCTTAGAATATTAAGTGGGTACATCAATTCTAACTTTAATATAATTTAATAATAATATTTGTAACTATTTACGATAAATTATTCTTTCACATTAATTATTTTATAGCATCAAATAATATATAATAATAATAATGTAGATTTGGTCACCAGAAAGATAGATAATATTAATTTTATAATATTTTAAATACATATTTACGAGGAAAATTGTTGATTTGGTTACTAGGGAGATGTTTAAAATACGTTTAAAAACGAAAGATGTAGCACACTTGCAGAGTATACCTAAACTTAATTAAAATCATAACCCGTTGGGTTAAAAGAGTTATAACGAATCAAAAAATTTGAAAGGAGGGGGGGAATTTTCAGTATATTTTATACTGGTGTGATTTTTATACGACAGAGATGTTCCAAGTTCTCTGCGAATATAATTAAGTTAGATTTCTGTAATTTTAAAAATTTGACTCTTTCCCTGACAAATATAATAGGCGTACCTAGTATCTAAACTTAATTAAAATCATATCTGGTTGGAATTGTGTCGATATTATTAATAGACCCTGAATGATGGCAAATCCGAAAAAGCGAAGCGAGGTTCAATGTAGTACATTTATACCCCCCATTATGGTTTGATAAACTACAGACATACTAATATATTTATATCTCCCGTTTTGAAAAGAAGACATAAAAATCTAGTATAATCGTACCCGCCGGTATTGTTTTGTATATTTTTACTACCTGGGGGTAACATAATCCTAGTATAATCGTACCCACCTACGTGATATTTTGGGAGGATAAAATATTTCTTAGGCATTTAATACCGAGGGTATGATTATACTAGCAGAATCGTACTGCCGGTGATATAATTTTACGGGAATACGATTTTCCTGCCGTACTGGGATAGCCGTGGAAATCGTTTGAATGTTTTTTTGCATTTTTTTCGCGATTTTTTTTTTCAAAGTTCCAAAAATTACAAAGAGTTGTACAAAGATAATTATTAATACCTATATTATATTATTTTTTTGAAGATATATTTTATTCGTATCAATACACGTGAATGTTTAGTGTCCATGTAATATGCGCTGTGTGATTCATTTTTACAACTTTTAATAAATAACTGTTTTGTGAAACTGTCTAAATTCACTTCAAAATATAAAGTAGGTACCTACCTACCTATCTGGAATTCATATCAATACAGAATAAATACTATACAAAAACCAAATAACATAGGTACCTACTTAATATATTGACAATATTTTTATTACCTACTATAAGTAAGTTTTTACTTTTGTACTTTTTCCGAACTGCTAATTAATTTAATTAAATTATAATATATATTACAGTACCTACTTATTCTATATAATATTGCACAAATTTTATTTAATTTTTTTTTAAACTCATTGGTTGTATTATGCTTAATATTGGCATATTTCAGTTTATTCAATTGTATCGCAATACTACTAAAAATATTCGTACAGTATACTATATTATGTAGAGGATAGTATTAACAAATAGCGATACTTCCAGCACTGCTATATATGTTATGTATATTAGCGTTTAATACTATATGGGCTTTATAAAATGTTTTGAAAAACGGTTGAAATTCACTTATACCTACCTATTATTGAAATACATAGTACCTATCAAGAATTAAAATTTCACAGATAAAAATATTTGTAAAATATTCACTAATGTCGTTTTTTGAGTTTAAATAAATTGTTTTATATTTTCTATAATTTAGATATATAAAAAAAAAAAAAAAAAAATAGTATAGGACAAAATAATTATATTTTGAACACCAGTATATACATAATAGTAAATATACAATTCAATATACATAATATTATGATAAATGTACCTACTATTCAAAAATTTTACATACAATTTTTATTAAGTATTCACTTCAAAGATCATATGCATTCTATGACTACAGTAAAACTTTTGGTATTAACAAAAATGTTTTTAATATTGTTAACTTTAATATAATACACACAATATATATGTACTCGATTATTAATTAAAAAACACTCACCAAGTTGGCGCTTACTATTAATTTCACAAAAAAAATTATTTATAAAATATTCAGTAGGGTCGTTGTTTAAATTTTTTAATACAAATGATAACGAAAAATAGTATATGACAAAATAAAATAACATGTAGTCTTCAAAATTTTTTATATCATAAAATGATAGTAAAGTAAACATAAATTATAATTACATATCACCAATGGATTCTACAACAATTAATATTATAAAAGTAACATAATTAATAAAATAAGTACAGTATTGGTTACATTATTTTTTGATATAGTTAAATCATAATTAAAAGTTTACCATAATAGATGCATATACAATTAGCTATATGTGCTCACACACAAAATTAATTCCCATAAACAATGGTATTACAATGTATTCCATACTTGTTTTTTAATCCATTATTATTCAGGTATAGTAGCCGGATTGATTATGCATTATTAGATAGTATGCACATATATGACTAAATTACCCAAATTAAGTTTCTTAAATTTTAATAAAATGTAGATACTGATATTTATTAAGTTTTTCATCTCCCTTTTGAACGTATCTAATACTATAATTCTATGTGTAATGTCATTAAACAATAAGCATTGATTATACCATTAATAATCAATGATACTATTAAAGTAAATGAGTACAAATGTATCGGACACATTGATTTTTAAAAAATATATTTTTTACACAATATAGATTTTATGTAATTTATTGTTTTAAATAATCAACAAAACACATTTCTAAACGGGAACCAATTTGTCTACTCCCCCACTTACTATCTAAATCAAATCAATTTTAGGTACAATTATAAAAAAAATAATATAATAGTTATTTTGCATATTTATATATATTATGTATATTATTTTGCGTTTTAAGTAGATAACATAATGTACCTATACCTATAGGTACAAAACTTTATATATTAAATAATGCATACCTATATGTGATGGTATATGAGCTATTAAATTCATTCTTACTAACTATTTGATATACCGATACAAGCAGAGCCGATGATAGGTAATATTCATGAGGGGTCGTGAAATATGAAATTGACGACTTGTGCTTAATAATGGAGACTTACAAAATTTTTTTTATTTCGCTCGAAATATTTCGTTACCTATATATTACTGGAATTCAATCATATATTAAAAAATATTTACCATAGTATAGCTCACAAAACCATGAGGGTGATATTAGTGCGTCTCGTGACAATATCTCAGTAGAGATTGTTAAATTTTTCTAATATATATATTACCTACTCACAATGCTTGGTCGGTCAACAAATTCATAGAATTCACGCGGTACCTAGCACAGCATAGAGTCATTCAAGAATCGTTGTTTTGACCACATATGACCACTCAATATGCTAAATGTTAGTGCCAACCACAAATTTTTGTGAGCCGTAAATTTATTTTAGGTTTTTAAGTACAAGTTTAAACATTATATATCACTGTTGTGTCCGTTCATAGACCGTAGTTACTAATACATAGTTAAAATTGCTAATTTTTCTAATTTTCCGAAGTGCACATTTTAAAATTTGAACCTAATTACCAATGACTGTGAGGCAAATGGTACATTTACATTTACAGTTTATTTTCTTATACTATATCTTATAATATACCTACGCTTGTTTACCTCCAGTGTCGGCCTGGTACATAAAGAACCTAGGATACAATTTTTGATAAGGATCACCAAAAATGTACACTCAAATCTTATATTTTTTATATAAAATCAATGTATTCTATACAAATTGAACTGCAAGTCTGGCTGTTTCTAAGAAGTTAAATATAGGCAATATTTACATCAATCTATGTAATATATAATTACTTTTTGAACAAAAATATGCTATTGTTGTGACAAAATTGTGAAACTTTGGCTGATTGGATTTTAATTTTGTAAAAACTTAAGATTGTTTAACATCTTTTCTAGGTTTTAATCGAGGCTTTTTTCGAATTATGAATTTCCGCCTAAGATATTATAAAAGTTATAAAAATAATAAAATCGTCCAACTCGTGTGACGTGATGGTGACGGTTATGATTAGGTTTTTAGATTTTAACTACTAGGTAGTAGGTATACATAAAATTAACACGATTTTTAAATTATAACTTTCACAAGTATATATTTTAATCTATGTTACCAACTGAAGTTTATTTGTACGTAATATAATATTGTGGGGGTATATAATATTAATATAATATTATCGATGGATCGCGAGGTAGAGATTGACAATTATTTTTTTAAATAATACCTACATTATACATTTATAATATCTAATTAAATGATATTGACATTTTTCCCCGGCATTCTAAATATATATTTATAATATAAAATATTATATTCTGAAGTCTTTAAATAAATTATAATCGTAATTTTCAGATAATCTAATATGCATTTATTAAATAAGCAAAAAATTACCAACCAATTATTTTTACCGACTTTGCTGCTGTTTTGGCTTTAATCCTGGAAAATCCAGTGAGTTCAAAAACTCTGTTGGATAATTTACAGCTCCGTTGGTATTACAAACTGTATCAATCGATTTGTATGATACCAAGTCGCACGGCAACGATTGCTGTATCTTGCATTTTAAATCGTCGACGACTACATTTTTTTCTGCCAAAATGGGTCTTTATGCCAGCCACAAATGATTAATGTACTGTGTGCGTACATCGGTGAATATGCTATCAATAAGATCATTTTGCGAATCAACTAATAAGTAGAAATCTGTGGGCAATTGTATGCAGCCAATATTTTCATTGACAGCAACTTCTCCATCGCCAAAATCTAACCATTATTTTGAGAATGTGTGAGCGGATGGATCTTGTAGCATTTGGACGCTCATATTTATTTTTAGCTGGACTTTTTCAACATTACGTCACAGAGGCGATGATTTCAAGCAAGCGTTGATTTCATCGGCGTACATTGAACGTGGAATGATGGGAAGTGTTTATCTGAAATTACCTGAAAGGAGTAACAGAGTGCCACTGAATAGTTTGTTGTTTTTTTACACACCGAGGAGACCAGTCGTTCGAATTACAACCATCTCATTACCTCGTGACTTGATACAAAATACTAAAATCGCGATTAAAAAATGGTAGGTGGGGTGATATGAGGGTGAAAAAATTAGGTAAGTTAATAAATCAGTATAATACAGACTTTAAACATTTTGGCTAAAATTTACGGCAACACACAATCAATCAACTGGTATTTTAAAAATTACAATATGCTGTCATTGAAATTTACAATTCATGACTTGTAAATTTACCACCATTGAGTAGTTGAAATTTACCAAACTATAATATTAGTAATATTACCTATTAGTATAACTATTAAACTCGTATAAATATTATTACCTAAGAAATCAGGACAAATTTACTTCTTTATAAGCTAAAATGAATTGCATTCAGTGGCTTCCCTAGACCCTTTTATAGGGGGGGGGGCGAATTTCAAAAATTATATATATATATATATATATATATAAACACATTAATTACTAGGAGGTAGCTTATCTTGTTTCACTCGGGGTGTGTATTGTCATATAGGGCATAGGCATGGTTATAGATACAAAATACAATGAAATCATTAAAATTAAAATCATCAAAATTTCGGCTTTTAGGGGAAATTAGAGTTACTTTATTATTAACAGAGTAACAGTATTTAAAATATTTGTGTATATATTTAAATATAATTAATTAATAAACATTAAAACATCGTGTTTCGCATAATCCAGTAATAGAGTGTTTAAGGCCCTTAAGGCAATTTTTCAAAACAAAACTTCTTTTGGATGATACATTAAAAAAAGATAGAACTTCCAAAAAAAATAAATTACAAACATTTGAAAAGAAAAGAGGCCATGGGGAGGATTGCCCCATTCCCCTCCCCTTAAAGACGTTCTGATTGCATTAATACTTTATGTACATTTACACAGTATTACTAGTTAAAATTTACATACAAATATGGTTGACCTTTATGATCATGACAGATTTTCTTCATTTTACATGCAAAATAAATTCGCATTAATATCCTATATAAATTTACATAGTACAATTAGTTGAAATTTAACAATACTTTTTACAGTGCAGGGTCCGTCTAAACAAACACATGTTTTTCATAAATGATGTTACTCAAAAAGTAATTGCAATAAAAAATAGTATTATGTCAAAAAATGCAGAAACATATGCAGTTTTTTTATTCATAACAAAATTTAGGTTCTAAATATAGTGTCAGTCATATGGCGCCCTTGAGCCGCAATGCAGGGAGTCGATTCCACTAATGCGTGATCTTCGTGTTGGGCTTAACTTGCGGAATTACTGGAATTAATGTAACGCGTATTGCTATTCCACTACTATGTGTTTATCAGATGCGGTGTAATGAGCTTCAAATAATTACGCTAGAAACGATTCTTGTCTGAAAAGAAAATCCTGTCGTTTTAAGCGTATTTGGCGTAATATGGCCTAATTGTAATAATTATTTTAACAATTAGTTTGTTATTCTTATCATTTATCATTTATAATTACACAGAATGTTGTGTAGTTATTAGTTTGTGTGTGTAAAACTATAGTGTGCATTTTGTTAATGTTTAATCCTTACACATATACAATTTATATTTTTATTCTATATAATTAAAGACCGCAACACCAACGCAAAATCGACCTAAAAGCGTGACAAAACTGTGGAACTTCAAAGTCGGATTTCAAATCTAAAAACTGATTTGAATTCATCAGTTTGTTTTCTAGGGATCGATCAAGGCGCTTATTTTAATTTTATTTTTTAGTCGTGTTATTTATCATTAAAAATCATTATTTTCCTTCGTGATCATTTAAAAAATCAACTCTTTTTGTTCAGTGTTTGCTTTCTTTCTAAAACTATTTAAATACAATTTTTAATTTAGTAGAAATTATATTTAAATCTTACATAGATACTCATAATTTTATTTATTATTATACAACACTTACATACTAAATAAATAAATAATTATAGAAAAAAGATGAAACATATAAAACAGTAAAACACTTATAAGCATATAAAATTATAAACCTAAACCACAGAATAGATGAAACCGATGTACATCATGATATAAACATTTTGATTTTAAACACAATAACGCCTTTAAGAGAATAGCCAAAATGATAACGTCAAATATTGTATTCATGCCAACTACACCCAACACGACGATCACACATTAGTGGAATCGACTCCCAGGAATTCAGGCGCTCGCAAAACGAGCCCATTCATTGGTTAGCATCTGCCCCGGAACTTCTTGTGTGTTTTCGTCCTCCTGTCTTACGTACGCATAACAGAGCAAATCTACTTACCGAATTCTTACTACAGTTTATTTATAATTAATATAAGTGTAGATTTACCTAATATCAAAGTTTTAGAGGAGAACACATACTGGGCTTAGCGTAAATTTTTTCAAATATTTTTATTTTTAAACAATTTATAAGTAGTTAAATAACCTATTTTTTTAAATGCATATTACTCGTTTTAAAAATAAAATGTTTAAAAAAAAACTACGTCAGAGCATAATTTATGTTATTTTCTACAAATTCTATATTAAATAAAATTATTCTAATATTAATTATAAATAAACTGTTATAAGAATGTGGTATATAGATTTTCTATGTTATGCATATATAAGACAGAGACAAAAAAATTGTGGGTAGCGTCCTCTTAAATATAATTAAATGAAAATTCTGGAAATTCATTTCTCCACAATGTATCCAATCTTACTCTGTCCAAGTTTTTGGGTGTTCTAATAATCTGATTTCGTCTGTTAATTCGTTTCATCACCATTGTACCTGTTGTGTTGAACGCTTTGACCTATCTCAAGATAGTATTGCAGTCAGAAATCGTCCCATGACGCGGAATGCTGAAGTGAGTTGAAAAATCTCGTTGGGTTTGAATGATAGATTCGCCGTTTTTGAAATACCGGCATACTGTAAACATGTATTGTTGCACATACCACATCATGTGGAAAATGAAAACTGTATCTTATTAGCTTTCCAATAAGCCATCTCTCACACCGATTGGACTTCCCTACTTTAAGTATTAATATTTTTTAAAACATGCGTTTATTCTGACGGACCCTGTGTATATGCAAGTGATAAACTGATAATATTAAAAAATAACACATTTATTAAGGTTTTAGATACAAAAAATTACACGCTTTTGAATGGGATACCATGTAAATAAATTATTGTAATTTAAAATAAATACCCTGTAATTACCTTTGGTGTAATTATTATTATTCAAGACATGTTCTTTTTTGCATTTACGAATCAATTCACACATTTATTATTATTATAAAAAATAAAAATGAAATTTACATCATTAATATAATGTGTTATATTATAGTGAGCGTTATAAAGAAATAAAATCACAATTATCTACCTACATACCAATTAGTAATAATTTGTGTATGTATTTTAGACTTCTATATAATATCTATTAATTTATGGTACACTAAAATTAAATTTCAGTAAATCGAATTTTGCTATTTTCTTAACAGGTTTTTTTATTATTATTATTTTTTTTTTTTCAGAAACTCTGGTTAATGGGCTCTCCACACATTATACTTGTAGTATCTACATAAAATATCCTCAATCGATCGTATGACAAGAAACTTTTGAGTACATTTACTTTTCTTGAAAATTGAAAGTTTTAAAAGTAAAATCTAGGTTTATATATTATTATATTTGTTATAGTGTGTTTCGAAACAAAATACTTCAAAATAATGCGGCGAAAAGTGATAGAATATATTATTATTACTCAAAAATATATTGCAAAATGTAAGTATTAAAAATATAACTTGAATACTAATTTTTGAAACGTGTTTAGAATATATACATATATTATTACATTTTTTTAAATATCTGTTCCACAAAAATATTTCTATTAAAATATAGGCATTTACCTATATTATTATTATTTACACTGCGACTGCGAGTTGTATTAATAATTATGTCGTTTTTTACGTATCCGAGGATGATAGAAAATCACATTGTATTCAAATATTATTATTTAGGTAATCATATAGTGTTTGGTGGTCAGACAAAAATGTTTATAAATTATTGTTGGAGATTTATAAAAATATGTTGCTCTATATTATTTTTCAAGAATACTTAAATCGTGTATAATTCATTCAGCATATTCATTTTCATTCAGCATATATATATATATATATATTATATTATATTATATTATATTATATAATTATATTATAATATTACCTACTAAAATTGCGTATAGGTACCAAAAAGTAAAATCCTCATTCAAAAATTTGCATTGTTCTTTGGGCAAAATTTAACTTAATTTAGATACTTTTGTATAATGTTAACTTGAAGTTAACACGTTCATTTTAATAAAAATGTAGCTTATTAAGTTAAAAGTTAATCTAAAGAAAAAGTAACGCTTTAAGTAACTTAATTAAATAACTTAACTTTTTAACTTAATTTTAACTTTTAACTCGTTAATGCCTTGTAAATATCTATATAACTAGGATATAATTATTATTTATTATGATAGGCATTAACTGGTAAGCAATTATCTATAATGGTATAGGTATAATAATATCACCACAGAATCTTATTCTATAATATCACGTTTAAATATCCTTTTATTGTAAAATTGAAAAATGTGAATAGTTATTCTTTATTTCAGTGTTTTATAATATGTTATAATGTAAAAACCCAAAAACTGATAATACTCATAATTGTTTTTTTGTTTTTGTAATAAAGCTAGAATAACCAACAGTTCGGATCCAGACTTAGCCTCCTATTATTTCCAAGACCATCTAAATCTTCTTGAAACGTGGTACAAACTTAGGCAAATTAAAATGAATGAATCCAAGGCAATCCACTGCACTTATACTTTCCGTAAGGGTATTTATCCAACACGCTTCCTTAATAACTAACCTCTCTCTACTATCTAAAGTGTATAATTTCTTGGTATCCTTATGGATCATCGACTTACTTGGCTGTTGCACATAACTGGAAAACCCTGCCAATTAAATGATAGACTCCGAATCATTAGCCCATTGCTAACCTCCAAACACATGAAACTTCCCACCAAACTCTTTCTATATAAACTACCACTTAGACCAATATGGACATATAGTATTCACCTATGGAATGCTACCAAATCTTCAAACATAAGCTTACCACAAAAATCCTCTTATTTCTGAAATTTTATTCAATACAATCCCAGGCAATCCAATTAAAAGATTAAAAAGGCAGTGGGTGTAGTGATATTATGATGATAAATATGATTACGATATTATGTATTAATCTTGTCGTAGTTTCTCTACTGGGAGAATTCTACAATTCTGTCACTTCTGCCCTGTATTTCATAGCTATCGTTTATTCTTATGGTTCCTTATGTAACAAATTGTTTAAATAAATAAAAATGAACAAAAAAAAAAAATGTGAAATAATGAAATAATCTATGAACTTTATATTTTATATTAATTTTTGCTATCTAGGTAAAATTATACTTACAGTTTAAATAAAAAAGTATTTATTAATTTAAAAAAAATGTGAGCGGATTTTGTTCTTTTATCAATTTCAATAGAACATGTTTGTTCCGAGTATTTTAATTGTACAAAATGTTTAAAGTTAAAGACCCACAAATTGTAATTATTGTCTGTCCCATCTAATATAGTTCAATTAATTCTAAAAATCCTGCTACTATATTTTTAATAATAATTTTTCAAAAAATGTATGAGTATTTGATTTTATAAAACATCTGTTCCATTGATTGATGTTCCGATACAATTTGAAATCCCGCGTAGAGTTAATATAGATAGCCGTCAATCGGAAATGTCTATTATAGGTAAATCTGAAATGATGATAACACATTGTAATGTAGTCAGTGTTTGCCTTGAGGCTTTATTACGCCGAACTTAAGAAAAAATCGAATTATGAATTTTTTCCGTTGGAAGTTTTGTCTATTAGAAATTTTTTCCTAGGTCGTTGTTTCTTTGGACATTTATTCTGGTTACCATTCTATCGGGTAGGTCAAACTCCGTTCAAAAAATATGAAGCGGATAAAATACATTAAATTGTTTTTTTTTAACTTAATAAATATTTATTGATTAAAATTGTTAATGAGACTATACCTAGATATATAAAAATGCATTAAAAATACGAATCGCATAGATTATTATTACGATCACGTGATTCTCAACATAAAGTATATAATTCAAAACGATTAAATAATATCCATATTCCATATAGAAAACATGAATTTTATTCAAATTATGAGCTAATTATGATTATGAGTGATTGGTAGTTATATATAATCGTATATATATTATATGTATATGTGTATATATGTGTACGTATGTAATGGGTACATATTAAGTAATGTATTATGTAATGAGTATATTCAGATACAAGTTGCAAATGCCATGAACTCGATAAATCATAATCAGTCAATTTCTAGTACTCGTATTTATAAAATTATTGCAATTATCAATTCCTAGTAGATAGGTCCATATCATGCATACTAGTGTAGGTTATATAATATAAGGGGACAAACACATGTATTCGCCAGATGATCCCAAAAACGATACAAAAAAACGACCCCAAAGACGCATTTTAGCTTTTCAGTATTGACCGGTACGTAATTAATATCGTGATTGTGATATACTAATCCTTTATATACACTTTTGTGATATTAAAAATATTTTAAATATTCTAAACATCCTGGTCATCTTGAAGTTCTAATTATTTCTAACTTCAATTAGAATTTAGAGCTTTAGAATTGACATTGGGCACGCATTACTATTACCAATAGATAATTACTGAAAAACATGTAGAAGATAATATGTAGATATATATTATGTAATAATGTATATAATATACACGAGATATTAAAACGATAATTCACGCTCTTTTAATTTATTAACATTCAACATTTTCAGTTTCAATCCTACATACATTTCTGTGATTTTTTTTTAAATTTTTGCAATATACCAATAGTCGGAATAATAAATAAACAAATAAAATAATTAGAGAAATTTGTATTTTGATTTGCGAATCAATTAATAATATAATAATACTATTATACTCATAATATAATAAAATATATAATATAGTATAATATATTATATATTATGCAATTTAAATTTTTTTTATTTCAATTAACAATTTTAATCAAAAAATATTTATTAGGTTAAAAAAAGTTGGTTGAATTTTATCCTTTTCCTGAAAATCTGGGGTACAGGGTAACAAACCCCCAATATTTTTTGAAATTCATACACGAATAACATTTGACTTTTTTATGCTTATTCTGATGATTTTAAAAAGCGATAAAACCAAAATGATGCAACTATAAAAACACGGAAAAATTAAAATAATAAAAAAATAATTGTTGTGTACATTTCAACATTCGTAAAAATACTTTTGCGTTTTTCTCGAAAAAATCTGGCTTCTCTCCTACGATTCTCGGGCCCGGGTGGGGGAGAGAATTGCTCAATTCTAAATAAGTACTTATCGGACATTTTTCTCAGCTATACCCATAATCTTATTTTTACAGCGATATTTATTTCTTCTACCAAACCTCACCTAACCGTTCTATCATGTTTCATTCCAACGGTCCGGTAGAGTGGCGTATTTAGGATTTTCTTGAGGGTACTTTTTGGTAGCAGTAACATTTTTTCACAACTAAATGTTTTGTATGTATTTAGCTGAATATAAATTAAGAAGCATTCAATTTCTAATATTATGCATTATATAAATGTTATATAACATATTTATATTACGTCCATAATGAAGAATAAATCCAAAATTATAGGTAGGTATGTGACAAATGTACCATAAATAAAAATATCACGCTGTCATTGATATAGGTCCTTCGTTATAAGCGTGTAAGTACATGTAAGTAGTAATGATACTTTCAAAAAAAAAAAGCAAGGTATTAATATTATATAATATAATATACACCTACCTCGACAATAAAAGCAACGATCGGTCAAATAGGTTGACAGGTCATACTTACACACACACACACACACACACATATATTACACATGTATATATTACAGTCCATCTAGAACTAGCTAACGTAGATACATAAGCTCCGACCCTAGAAATATATATATATATATATAATATATGCACTATCGATAAAACAACCTGTCAAACGATATGCATTAAAATGTATACAAAGGTCGTGTACCGAATTCTGACACTAGCAGAGGAAAAGAGGGGCCATTTAGTTTGGAAAAAATCACCCCAAAAAGTGTAGGATGAGCAAATAAAAGAGGGCCCCGACCATAGTCAAGAGAGACGACCTATGCCACTTACCAACTATATAGTCTTCACTCTCGGCGGTTTTTCGAAATTACACCTCTCCGGGACTTAATTATATTTCTCATACTTTTTTGGACTAAATATTTTTTATTCTTTGGACATAGTCGTTTTTTTATACCTGTGAATATTTTTAACTTTATCGTGGATATGTATTTTTAATTCGTGTGTGTGAACAATAAAATTTAATAATCAATCGACGAAAACTCGTTTTTAAATTATTTATTTTAAATCCGTCAACAAAAAATACATTTCTGAAAAGTGTGCTCCGAGGTTCAAGGGCTCACATGTTTCATAACCAATAAATACTTATCTATATATCGTTCTCGGAACACGAGCCGGTAGACAATGTCTCCGACTCCTAGAACCACCACAGTTATAACAATACCGGTCATTATTCTGCAGAGCGCACTCTCGCCCGTTGGGGTCGGTCGCCACCAACGATGAGATGACAAACAACGGAAAAAACAGATGTCCGTGTTGCCGCGAGAGGGATTGTGAATTTATCATCGATCACCGACGGTTAGTTATTTCATAACTATTTTTCATAAAATTTTCATAAAATTATTATTTTTATTATTACCTATTATTATTATTATTATTATTATTATTATTATTATTTTTTATTATTATTATTGTTATTATTTTTATTATTATTGTTATTATAATAATAATAATAATAATAATAATAATAATTATTATTATTATTATTATTATTGTTATTATTATTGTTATTATTTTTATTATTATTGTTATTATTTTTATTATTATTGTTATTATAATTATTATTATTATTATTATTATTATTATTATTATTATTATACGTACGTATAATAATATGTGTGTGTACCATATGCTCGGGAGAGGGGGGAAACAAACCATTGAACTTAAAATATAGCCGACACGCACGACGGTATAGCTGCTACACGTGCACCACCGTACGACGTTAAATCCATCTAAACGGTGAGTAAGTTGGTCAGTAGGGGGTGTGGACGCACTTCGCTCGCCGGACGGCACGTTGGAAATGCGTTGTAGGGCAAGATACCTACTGAAAATAAAGGTCAACAAGACACTCGATAAATTTTATTTGCAGAAAATACAGAAAATTACATAAAAAAACGACAAAATATTCTCAAAAATATAATTATTATTGAAAATCGTAGTTAATATAGGTACTTTTACTACAATTTTATAAATAATACATATATTTTACTTTATTTCTTAAAATAATTATATTAACAATATACGAATAAAATAAAAATGTATATAACCATACATTCTGTATATACCACAACGTCTATCTATGAAATTTGTTAAAAATTACAGTTTTTGATTTACTAGAAACAATATATCAAAGAAAAACAAAAATTAGCAATTGTAATTTATTTTACTGGTACACAAAAAAAATATCCATGAAAATATATTCTTATATAGTTATAGGTTACCTATTTATATCTTGCGTTTTCACCATAGATAATGAAAAAATACTCGAACCATAAGAGTAATAATAATTACCAATTATCAATACTTATCAGCTGTTTTTTTATTCATCTTAATTTTTTTATTATTACATTATTAGAGTTATTTTCAGTGCTCAAATTGGAAAAATAGAAGAAGGAGTACTCTCGGACTTTCAATAAATTAACTTTCCATAAACTATGTAACTCATATACTGTAAAAATTAATTAGTAAGGGTGCACTCATAATATTTATAATAGTAGAGGAATTCCGTCCCTCAGTACAGTTCCTCCTCAATTTGCTGGTTATCTCGTATTTAATATTATACGATTATTATTTAAAATAACCTCACTTTTTCATAATATACTTATTAAACACAGAAAAAGATTATAAAATACTCAAATTTTAAACCTAAAATTTGAGTTAAAACAGATATAATATAACTGTGAATATTATTTTTTAAAAAATTACGAAGTCTATAATATTGAGTGTTACTCTATGTAATTTTTAGAAATACATGGTTGTTTTATCGTCTGTCTCAATCGATGCAAAATTTTAATCCAGAACATGAATAGAAAACGAATTAGGTACATTTTGTAGAATGATAGACGGCTTCACCATCTTACCAATCGATTGGGAGGAGGTATTAAAAAGGAGACATATCTTCCTAGCTTTTCTGCACTTATAGTAAAAGTTTAAATATTATTAAAAACACTTGTATTTGCATATTTTTGTGGAAATTTATACGATAACCTTTTTCATAAAAAAAAAAAAAAAAAAAAAATGAAAAAATATATAAAATTCGCCCCTTTGAGTTTTCCTAGATTGATAGGGCTTTATTTAAGTGTAGTAATTTTTGACAAAAAATTCGTTAAATTTAATAAAAAAAAAATTGTAAATTATAAAATATTAATTGCATCCATTGGCAGATTCAGAGTTGAATTCTGAAGGGGTTTTCTAAAAAAAATTTAAGTACTGCTGATTGGTATACACATTTTTTTAAATATCTTGTATATAGTATGTAGTTACTATATAACATATTACTTATTCTATAATGAATAACACACTAACACTAATTTATCCCTTTCACAGCAATATCTAATCCCGGTTTTCCTAAATGTAGGCAATTATTCGTATAACTATTTGTGCTTTTTTATAATTATCTGCATGTCGTGTTTATGAATGTAATATGTATAATGTATATGTTACGGGTAGAATACGAAAATGGATAGTGTACACATTACCCGGATAATGTACACCATCCATATGAACAGTATAATGTATACATTGTCTAAATATTGAACATATTATCCAATGTGCTGTGAAAGTATGAAGTAGAAAAAGCCAATTAATTTTAATCTGAAAAAAAAATATTTATTAAGTAAATTAGACATTATTTAGAAATTATTTTGTACATGAACAAATGAAAAAACTAAATCATATTAATCCGAAAAAAAAGTATATTTTTTAAGTATTAAAATATTATTAAGTTATTATCTTATATATGAAAAAATTTGAAAAATTAATAGGTACAGTTATTTATTGGAACAGTTCAAATTCGGGTGGAATTTGGAATTACAAAGTATCCCCCCAGATTTACATTTACATTTATTTGATAAACATTTACTTTTATACATACATTTTTTAAAACCTTGACCACCGGAATGAGATTATGCATTAGCTATTTGACGTAAAGATTTATTTGTAGCATACACTTCTATAATATCTATTAATGGTAGTTCAGAACATACATAAAATTAATTTCTTGAAGTTGAAAAATAGTGCCATTTTTATTTCTGAGTTCAAAGTATTTATCAAAATATTTTATGTCTACAATAATAGAATAATACAATAATATGTGTACAATAATTGATATTTTATCGTATTATATTACAAAAATAATACCTACCATTGATATTTAATCATATTTTATTTCATTATAACACTTTATCCACTCAAAGGTGAACCGGAAAGTATACAAAGCACAATATTAATTTAAAATAATGCAATATAAAACCAAATGCTAGTATATAAATTACACACGCGTCCATTTTTTATTTGATAATAATTTGTGTTATTGATATAACTATAGACCAAACGTTATAGTTTATGGCGCAATATTTTGTATGCGATTTTCTATATGTAATTGATTTTGTTAATAAAAGATTTTTAAATACGATTGTAATAGACACATTATCACGGCCTATCTATTAATTACTCACCTTAACGCGATACACGTATGCGTATACGTAATGCATTTTATTTGTCCTGTTGCCCATCCGATGTGGTTTTTCACGGCTAATTTGGGGGAGGGGGAGGTATAGTTTCGAATGTAAAATATATTATCAATATATTACATATAATATATTATCAATATATTACATATAATATATATTCAATATATTATATATATATCAATATATTATATATATATATCAATATATTATATATATATCAATATATATTATTATCGTGTTTTTGTAGAAAAGTCATATTTTCTTTTTCGACATTTAATTTTATTAGATACCGGCATTTTGATGCGGAATTGATAGATGCACATACCTATACTTAAATATATCGGCGGTATAAATTTCAAAAATGATAGTCATACAGATAAACAGTGTACCAAAAGGTCACTGGGGCCACAACTCATATGTCCGTCAAAAACTGACATCGTAAACACCACGTCGGGCCGCATCTCACCTACGACTAAGCATGCAAAGTGCATTCAGGCACGTAAGTAGTTTGGATTTATGCTCCATAAAGGGATCGAATTTTTTTTGTCTCTTCTCGTTTTTCACAATTTTTTGGTATACTTTTAGATTTTTACTACGCAGTTTGTTTTAAAACTATTTTACAAACAACTTTTTGGGTAGAAGGATCGAGATTCGAGGTTTTGGAGTAAAGATCACTTTTGGTAGCAAATTTTTTCTTTAATGACACTTTTCAGAGGTAGTTTTTTGTACAAAGTTGAGTGCCAAGAAAAACTCCAAAAAATTAATATAATATATCATAAAATAATAACTGAAAATCGATAATTTTGATTTATTATTAAACGAGTGAATCTATCCTATTCTAGATAGATTTTGACAATTTTCTAGTCAAAGGAACATTTTAAATGTTATAATATTCACTATTGGTGTAAAGAGGTTGTAGATTTGGATATTATACTATATACTCTTGTGTATATAAAAACCTCTATAATTCGAATTAATGATTATTTATAAATAATATATTAAACATTTTAATCAATATCTTTATTTATAAAGTTAAAATAGTAATAATAATGAAAAAAAATTTACCTCTTATTTTAATATCGAGTAGACTTTCGAATGTATTATTATAACCCTAGAATCTAGATTAATAATACACACGGTGTAATAAACTAATGACCACATCATTTCTGTACTTGGAAATGCTAATAGTATTGCAAAATTATAAAATAATTTATGAATTAATACAAAACACATATAATATAAATTTAAAACAAAACATATTATGCATTTTATCATACCTAATTGATTGATATCTGCGTAAAAATGTGAAAATCGTAATGAAATATTATATGAAGTTATAATCTAATAGTATTCGATGATTCTAACAACAACAAAATTATCAGTTAAACACATGATATTTATATCGTATTTTAACAATTCATTCCAACCAATTGATATAAGTATTAATTGTACCTGTATAAAAAATATTAAATTACCCATCTCATTTCCTATAAAACAATTCAAATATACATTTTTAAATCCGATACGTAATCATAATTACTATGTTACACATTATCTATTATATGCATGATTACGTCAATTTTAATAATTGAAATTGTATGGTTTTTTTATTACTTAATATGACTTTAAATTACTTATTTTTTACGTAATTTTTATTCTGTTGGCACATAATGATATTCTCATAAATTTTATAAAAAATAAATACAAATAGGTATATACGAGTATTTGACTATTAGTATTAGTTATTGTAGATTAACAAATGACTAAAACACTATTGATATTTTATCGTAATTTTTAGTTAATTTTTGCAAAATTCTGTTTATAATTCAATTAAATAATTAACGAGTTAAAAAAACAACTTGCTTAGTTTCTTGGGTAGATTTTGTTCATTTATCAGAAGCTTATCAATATTTTTTAATATTTTATTATTATTATAGTTTTGAAAGTTATAACCAAAGGTTCAATATTAAAAGCTATTTAAATAGCAATAAATATAAATAAGTCTACTAAGTCAATACCTAATATTTTGTCCTTTGTATTATTTATTCTATCAATTATCACAATTCTAAAATTAAACCAAATGTATAATATAATTTTATATTATCAACGTCTGTAAACTACTTTTGATTCTGTATATACGTAATACGTAGATATAGTATAAAAAAATTTGAAAAAATATACTTTTTCGAGTTCAATATACTGTAATGTTATAGGACAACCCATGTGAATATTTTCTATTTTTTGGACTTAGAATAATTTCATTATGTTATTAACTTTATCGTGGACAATTTTTTTATTTTGTGTGTGTGTTCAATAAGAAAAATAATAAAAACCTTTCGACATTCGACAAAAACTTGCTGTCAAGTTATTTATTTAAAATAATCTTCTTCTCTGTCTTTAATTCTACCTCTCTAAAAAGTGTACTCTGCAGTTCAAGGAAGTGTACTTCATAATATTTGCATACATTTTGTATGCATTCAAATCAATTTATCGAATTAAATTACATTATATTGTATTTTTATTAGCTAAATACATTTGGCAAATTATAAATAGTTATTATTTGGCAGAGTTATTATTTACTAAAAAAGTAAGCACCTATATCACAAATTGTGTTATATTAATTATTATTTCATAATTATTAAAGATCGTAGCAAAGCAAATTATTAATAATTACTAAACATTAATTATTATTAATTTATTGGAGGTAAATGTATACCTAATACCACAAACTCCGGTTTACCATGTCCGATACGTAACATAGATTAGCAAATATAAATTTAATCATTAAGAGTGGTTTTAAAATACGTTATTTGTAGCCATCATAATATAAAAATAACCATGGGGCTTCCCCTTTCTTTAACGATTGTAATAACAACCAAAGATTTCTCTATTCAAAACAATTCTATGCACAAATTTGAAAAATTGTAGATTGTTAAAAAAGCAATTTTTATCATGTCTTAATCAAAATCTGTAAAAATAATGTCAGACCAAATATTTATCACCATTTTTATATCATTATTATTTACTAGATACTTGAATTGTGCAATTTTGATTATTTTTACATGAAACATTAAGGATTTATTCTAATAAAAATTATCATAATTTTGGTTACCTACCTAAAACTTATCTATTTATGTATTTTTAAACAAATATAACTATTTTATAATATTGTATCAGAGTCATACTATTTTGGATTCTGTATAAACGTAGGTTTAGTTAAAGAAATATATTTTCTAAATACAATCTACAAATTATATTTATGAAGCTTTAAAAAACGGGTATATAGATAACATGATTAATTAGACAAAAATTGTGTTGTATACCTAAATACATTAATAAATTCTAGATTTAAAGTAAAAAAAAGCACATTATATACATATTTTATTGTTTAGTATCCTAGTTATTGGTAAAACTAATGGCCAATAATAATATTGCTTAATCAATTATTCTCATTATTTGACTTAATGCGTAAATGGTACCACACAGTATCTTTGTCTTTTCGTGGTTAACTGTGTCCGATACAGATACATTTTAACGAATTATCTTAAAATATATTATCAATAACGATTGTATTAAAAATAATTTTAAAATCTCTCGTTTAATATATCTCAGTGAATGTCATTATGACCAAAGATTACTTGAATGATTTTTGGTCGTTTAAACAGTGATCCATATAATATCAATAGAGATCTGTAAAAATAAAGATTGATATCAAATATCAACGATTTAAATTTTTTTTTTTTTGAGAAAGATTTTTAAGAAAATATAAACATTCTAATTTCGTTATTATTTAAAATTTTTGAAACGATTCTCGGTATTCAATCCCTCCGAGTTGTTAAAAATTTTCTAAACAACATAAATTATCAGAATAAGTATCTGCTATTCATACAATTGTGTGAAATATTGGTACAGTTTTTTTTATGTATATATGTATTATATATTGTATATATTGTAATATTATGTAAAACAATGTTTCGTCGATTTTGTCAAGCAAGAAAGCGAATTTACCCGACTGAGAAATATCTTGTACGATATTATTATTATGTTATTTTTGAGATTTCTTTGCCGTTTTCGGGATAAATGGGTAATTTTCGTGAGTCTTTATGTGCTACCATTCAGAACATGTACCTATACACCAGATAGGTATTCGAACACGTTTCAAATACGCCGTACATCTTTACATACTCGTATATTGTGTCGTATATCGTGTCGTATATCTTTTATTATTTATGAAATTTTTTTTTCTTCACGTTTTGTGCCATTTTTGAGTAAACGATATTATTTACCCGTCTACCGCGCCCACAGCGGGTCGCGAATGGAATGTGCCGACGACGCCGTACAGTGGTGGTGGGAATAGGCGTCAATGGCGGTGTGCGTTGAGCGACGTTCATAAGACTGTCGAGACAATGTCTGCAGTCGCCGTCGATCCACGCGTAGCACGTGGCGCGTAGTGCGTTTGTTACGGGTATATGCGTGTGCTCGTGCGTCCGTCGATACTATATTCCGACCAGTTTTCGGTTCGTTACGTTATCGAAATAATTTCCATTCGATTTACGTACAATCCGTAGTGCCATCCAATGTTTCAATAATATAGACTATATACATAGGCATAAAATATAGATTGTTCTACGAGTTGTGTCTGTGCCTACGGATCCCCCCCCCGCGTTTTTGGCATCGTAAACGGCACCGGCGAGAGTACGGATCGGACAAGGTGCGCTTGGTGTTATAGCCGCGGCACCTGCTGTGGTGTAAAAACAACCGGAAGTGAGACGCGGTCAAAGTGTGTTCATTCGTATGTTTCTAGTTTTGTTTACTGTTTATAAAGTCAAAAAGACGAGATGAGTTTGAGCATGAAAAATGATAGGCCACGGTCTAGTGTGTCGGCAACTTCCATAACCGTGCATGATCTGGACGAAGAGATGGACAGAGTGTTCGCCGGCGTGTCCATCGAAGCCGATTCGAACCGGTTCAGTTTGGCCAAAACTTCTAGCGGCTGGTCACTTAGATCGGAAGATAGGCAATATAACGAAGACAACTATATAAACAACAGTAGGTCACTTGTGCATATACCCCTAAAGACCATACCGAAATCGACCACCTCGGTTGTGTCCGGAGATCAAGAGACGGTATTCAAGAGGACGAACGATTATGATGTATCCGATTCCGACAATGGAAAGAACCTGCCGACAACAAGTCAACTAATGCTGAGAAATAATGGCGTCACGTTACATCCAGTTCCAAACGTTGATTTCGGTTTAAACTTCTTAGCCGTCGAATCTGAAGTAGATGATGGAACTTTGAGTAGTGAATGTGAAACTGCTATATACGCAAGGCCCCATTTCAGTGATTATTATAGAGAAGGATCTGCGAACAAACACGTACAGTTTAACATTGGTGATGTAAACGAAGACGAATCTTACGATCATTACTATACATACAGTGGGTTTGATAGATATTCATTAGAAGGACCTTATCAAAAATTCAAGAAAAAGAGACGAAAGCACAAACATAACCGTCATAGCCGACATAAGGATGGTGAACGAGAATTTTGTATCCCAAAAGGTGACTTACAAATCGATGAAAATTTAGACGAGTTTCTTCAAGATGATTTAACAAGTCGTCGATATGGCGGTAACAAAGAAAAACGAAGATTTACCGTCACAAAAAGTTCCTGTTTGGTTCCATATGCTGAAAATATAGAGACAAAATTGACTACAGACTTGCCTAAGAAAAAGTCAAAGAAATATGTAGATCATAGTCCTCACGCAGTGTTCGTTCAATTGGACGAGTTAAAAGGTATTGGAAATGAACGAGAATGGAAAGAAACGGCTCGGTGGATTAAGTACGAGGAAGACGTACATGAAGGCATGGGTAGATGGGGCCGTCCACACGTAGCTTCATTAAGTTTCCATTCATTATTGAATGTGAGAAGGTCTTTGGAATCAGGCGTGATACTATTAGACTTAGAAGAAAAAGACTTACCCGGTGTAATATACCGGGTAATCGAACAGATGGCCGTTGAAGATCTAATCAACCAAGAAGACAAGGTTGCAGTTATGCGATTATTGTTACTGAAACACAAACACGTTCAATCAGATAATGATAAGTTTGGTAGGTTTTATAGACGAAATAGTCATACGAATCTGAGTGATGATGGAAAGTCAAAGATAAATCACGAAAATCATTCAAGTCCTAAATTCGGCATAAACAATAACAACAACAACAACAGTCGTTCTTACTTAGACTTGGACAAAAATCATATAAGTATTGACATGAAGGAGGATACCAGCTCATCTACCGAGGATATAGTGAAAAAAGCTCAAAAAGAAAGCATCCTTAAGCGAATACCTATTGGCGCTGAAGCCACTACGGTGTTAATTGGTTCTGTAGATTTTTTAAAAAAAAGAACAGCTGCTTTCGTACGATTGGCTGAGGGTATCATGATACCTTCATTGATGGAAGTCACTATACCGGTACGATTCATGTATATACTTTTGGGTCCTCCTGATCCAAAGGATATTGATTATCACGAAGTCGGAATATCAATGTCAACTTTAATGTCAAATTCTGAATTTCATTGTAAAGCATACAAAGCAACGGAACGTAAAGAGCTGATCAGTTTATTGAACGAATTTCTCGACAGTAGTATTGTATTACCACCGTGCGATTGGGAAAGAGAAGAACTGTTATCACTGCGAGAGCTCAAAGAAAAAAGCGAACAAATCAAAAAACGAAAAACACGTACCAGCGTTAAAAATGTCACAGTTATAACTCCAACTACGATAGAAAAAATTGATGATATCCAAGATGACCCTCTTAAACGTACCAAAAAACCTTGGGGTGGTTTAATTAAGGATATAAAGCGCAGATTGCCACATTATAAAAGTGATTTCTCTCAAGGGACCAATATTCAGTGTATTGCGTCTACGATATTTATATACTTCGCCGCTTTATCTGCGGCAATCACTTTCGGTGGACTCATGGCAGACAAAACTAAAAATAGTATCGGTATATCAGAAACATTGATCGCTACGTCTGTGGCTGGTGTAATATTTTCATTATTTTCTGGACAACCATTGTTGATAGTCGGATCAACTGGACCTCTGTTGCTCTTCGATGAAGCTCTGTACAACTTTTGCGGCATAAACAACATTGAATTCCTAACTATGAGAGTTTACATTGGTTTATGGTTGATAATTATCGCTCTATTAGTGAGCCTTGTCGAAGGAAGTGTGCTGGTTAAAGTTTTTACAAGATTTACCGAGGAAATTTTTTCATCACTCATATCGATGATATACATATTGGAAAGTCTAACAAAATGCCTTGACGTATTTAAAAAACATCCACTCCTACCACTAAATCAATATTACGAAGAATATGCTTCGGAACGCATTAAAAGTTCCATTTTTACTCCAAATTATAACAATACATCAAACGGTATACCACTATTAAGGTCGGAAGATTCCCAACAACTGATTAAAAATCAACCGAATACTGCGCTACTATGTACTATTCTAGCACTCGGAACCTTTTTTATTGCTCATTACCTTCGAAAATTCAGAAACAGTAAATTTCTCGGAAGAAATATTCGTAGAGCTTTGGGTGATTTTGGCGTCCCCATAGCCATTGTACTGATGGTAGCAGCTGATTATTTTAATCCCACCACCTATACTGAAAAACTTAAAGTTCCCGAAGGACTAACGCCATCTGATCCGGAAACACGTGGATGGTTCATATCACCCGGTGGGATAAAAGTTCTCAACGACCCTTGGGTAACCATCATTGCCCTAGTTCCCGCAATACTCGTCTATATTCTTATTTTCATGGAAACCCACATCAGTGAATTGATTATCGCTAAAAAAGAACGCAAACTTCAGAAAGGTAGTGGTTTCCATATGGATATTGTGCTCGCCAGTTTCATAAATCTAATGTGTGGTTTAATCGGTGCGCCATGGATGAGTGCCGCTACTGTCAGGTCTGTTGCTCACGTATCATCTCTTACGGTCATGAGCAGAACGCACGCTCCCGGTCAAAAACCTCATATTATTGAAGTAAAAGAGCAAAGAGTCAGTTCTCTATTAGTATCTATAATGGTCGGTTGTTCAGTGTTCATGGCGCCTTTATTAAGGTTAGTGCCGATGGCTGTGCTTTTCGGCGTCTTTCTTTATATGGGAATATCATCTATTGACGGTATACAGTTTTTCGAACGTCTCAAACTAATATTCATGCCGGTGAAACATCATTCAGAAGCTCCGTATGTCCGTAATGTACAAACATATAAAATGCATCTATTCACTGGAATTCAAGTGATCTGTTTGTGCACATTGTGGGCAGTTCGTTCGTCGTCGTTTTCGTTGCTCTTTCCTTTTTTTTTGATCATGATAATTCTTGTGCGATCTCAACTGTGTGATAAAATATTTTCTCCTCATGAATTACGAGCACTAGACAGCAATGACTCAAATAACACCGCTAACGATGAAGACGAACCTGACTTTTATGCTGAATCTCGACTACCGGGGTAGAAATCATTTAACTATTGTGGTACTATTTTTTTTTATTATTTACATTTTATAAACAATTATTTACATTAAACAATATACGAATCTAGAATTATAAGTATATTTAATTTCTGTAAAAGTACAATATACATGTAAAATGTTATAAATATATATATCTATAATACTTATAAACTATTTTTTTTAAACATATTATTACTATCATTATTCATTGTATTTATGTAATAATGTATTGCAATACTAAATTTATATCTAACGATTATTTGCTTTAAATTTGGTAATTATTTATGTAAGAATTTTAATAAATATTTTTTCTTTTATCAAATTTCACATTGAATTTTATTTCATAAATAACATTCATGTAATTTCAAATAACATGTAAAACTGATAACAACAACCACAAAAAGCGCAAGTACGTTACATTCAGACTCTAATGTAGTAGTAATAAATAAGTTGTACAACAATGTAGTGTAAGATTTTGGTAGTTGGTACGTATAATATTAAATGTACCAAATTTAGTCGAACGTAGAAAACTTTATACTACACACTTTATTTTTAATATTAAAAATATATTTGATAATGTAATGTGATTTATATATTTTATAAAATTAATTTTAATTTTTTATTATTATTATGACTCCAATTAAAGTACAAGTAGTACATAAATATCTATTAGAATAAAGTAAATAAATATACCTATTATTCAATTTTCTGTATTTATTTTTATTTTTTGAATTAGCTTAATCTTATTGTATATACGTATTAATCGTATTTTTAAAATAGGCCATATAGTAAGAGTAAATACAAATTTATAAACAGTACTTTATTTTAATCAAACATAAATATTATATATATTTTCATAATAGAAAACCACTACTTTTTTTAAAACAAAATTTATTATAATCTTATACAATTTTGAGTTATTCAAATTTTAATTTAAAAAAATATTTATTTTTTCATTATTATTGTTTTTACATTTGTAAATACAATAGTTATTGAAGAAACAATAATGATTAATTGAATATTTTACTTATTTAATTATTATATTATTATTATAGTATTATTTAATAAAAAAATTTTATATATCCAAGTGTACCTATTTTACAATAATTATCTATTGCTAATACAGTGCTCAAATCAATTGTAATATAGTTAGTAGAATTTTTTATTGTTGTGTACAATCATGATATATTTTGTTCCAAAATATATTTACGTAAAACTGAAATAAATGACATTTTTAAATGATTTCATATTTATAATGAAATTTGTATACGGTAACACTTAAAGTGATGCTATACTACCATTTTTTGCAGATTGAACATGCCCCGGGAGATGTATATTTTCAAAATTATATGATTATCTAAATTTTTACTTCAGTAATTTTCAAAAAAAATTCATTAGTCGAATTATATATAGAACTTATAAAAATGGAAAATTCCAAGAAGTTATCTTATAACTCGATATCTAATATTTTTATGGATTACCGCCCATTTAAAAATTTCGATTATTTAACGGTATGAAAATTTTTATGAAGAATATCAAACACTAAAATCATTCAGTTTTCCAGCAACGTGCATCTCTCGATACTTGACTTGTCTCATTTTCAATAATTATTTATTATTACACAATAATAAACAATATTATTGATATAGAACTATTTTTAAATTGATTTTAAACATTTTTCAATTATTAGATGTTATTTTATTTTTATATTTCCAAAAAATTATCTATACATAGGAAAAAATATTATTGGAGTTTTATAATTTTCTGAATATTCAGCACATTATCGAAGGTAAAATTATTTTTACACTTTTTAAATTATATAGACAGGTAGTATTCCTGTAAAGGTTATCACTGTTGATAACGGAAAATAAATTAATGAATACACTTATATGATATTTTTATAGCTTTATATAAATAACGTGTAATTATGATAATATGCTCACATACCCCATAAATAACGTCTGTATTCATTATATTATAATAAAAATACTTATAATATATATGCATGTACCAATAAGCTATATTATATTATACGAGTATTATATAGTGTTACACAGACACACAGATAAAACCATATATAATTATTTTTTATAAAATGTTTTATAAAAAATTTATAAACAACGACTTGTTGTAGACTATGAGAGCAAATAGGTACTGTTACAAAAAATATATAATTTCGAATAATATGCAATAACAATATTATAATTCTATAATTTATAATTATTATAAGTAAACTATTTGATTGTCAGTTTATATTTCAAATGATCACTTCGAAATTTTTTTTTTTATGGTATAGCTTTGTAATATTGAAACGGTGTCATTTACCAATTGTGGAAAGAAGTAAAGACCATATAAGAAGAGAAAAATTTTCCTAAATATCTTATGAATTGAAAAATAGTTCGAAGAATGCAGTTTTAACGAGAAAGAAAAAGAAAATATTTTATTAGAAGTAGTCAGGTATTAGCTATATTGAAGCTTGTTATTCAAAAATTATCAGGGACCCAGAAAAATTGCATGATTTTTGGGTGGTATTAAGTTCAGAAACCAAAATCAAAAGTAACTTTAAACTTTTAATGAACTTATTCCTACATATTACATTAAATTAAACTTAAGGGGGGATATCCGATCGAGTTACTGAATAATTCCGTAAGCGCGTGCTACTAGTATCAATGAACTAATAATTTATAATACTACTGGACCACCACAAAATAATATTTTTGACTCCGTGATGGTATACTGCGATAACAATACGGTTTTATTATGTGGCGTGGCCGACCATCCGTCCCCTACTATCATCGTCGATATTGTCATCTACCTACATTATATATAACAATAATAATAATAAAACAAATGTTTCTATATAAAAATAATAAATTTGTATCAGAATACGATATTTACTGTTCTGACATTATTGTCTAGCACAAATCCACAATTGTTAAAATAATAATTATTTTATAAGCATTTAATAATCATTATGCATAGTACATACTATATAACTATTATATATATATATACCTATATATATTTATCAACAATTCATAACTATATTCTTCTTCTTCTTTGGTAAAGTCGACCACTGGGACCATCCCGACATACATCCTTGTCTCCAGTTTTCTCTATTCGATGCCTGTATCCTCCAGTCAACATCTCCTCCGAACGATTTCACATCATTCCTTATAATTATATATATAATATACACATAATTCATTCAATATATTATATTATTTATACTTATGTACAATGTATTTTTATTATAATTTTAACTGTGTTTTATTTTATTATTTTAACACTCTTATGATTATAGTTTTGAGTCATAATAAAAATGGATGTTTCTTCATAGGTATGTAAAAAAATAAAGAGATCTTACGATCTAAAAATTTGTTGTGCCCCCTCGGCCACTAAAGTCTAGACAAGCTATATATATATATATAGGTATAATTTTAATGAAACAAACTTAAATTTATAAATAAATGTGTTATTTTTTTTTAAATATTTAAATTTAAATATTTAGCGGAATACTCCGCTCTAATTTATTGTAATGCAAAATGATATTATAATAAATAAACATAAATATAGCTTTATATGTTTTGTTTTCATATCGGTAACAAAACAGTAGTAGCTACATATTCCTAATAATAATTGTATGAATATGGGTACTAGGTAGTAAATACATTCAAAATGTGTTTGTAATTTGCATTACCACTCTTGTCGTTCATGAGCAAATATTATATACGAATTTTGTGACGAATTTTTCTATTGTGATTAATTTTTAATTGATTTAATTAAAAATATAATTATAATATAATGGCGAACAAAAAACATGAACGATCATCAAAAGTGAAAAAGAGAAGTTCGTAATCTCAATATATAAAAACTTGGTATCAAGTAGATTTAAAGTTAACTCTAATTCTAATATTACTTCTAATAATACTTCTAAAGATACTTCTATTTCTAATAGTTCTACTGCAAAGTGTCTTCTACATCCCACACATAAAATGTAAGTAGCTATATTCAGTATGAATAGTATGTATATTAATTATTAAGATAAGGTGTATAAAAGTACAGAATATAAGCATCAACTAGGTATATATTAATAAGTAGGTATATAACTAGACGATACGATTGAATAAATATCTTGCTTTATATTGGTATTACAACAAAAAGTTTCAAATAAAACTAATAGAAAAAGTAATTTTCTATAAAAATATGAAATACATTTTTCGTGTAATAGTGACCTTTTTTTGAGGTTCAGGACTTGCTAAATGCCATTTTTTGAAAATTTTGATTTTTTCTTAAAAATGACGTAAAAATTAATTATTGTATTTTCTCCATAACTAATGATCCTACGATCTTGAAATTTTTAACAAAGATGTATATATTTACCGCACTGCTACAAAAAAAAAAAAAAAAATGTTCAAAAAGTTTCATTCAATTTTAGGATATTTATAGCTGTATTTAGATTTTGAGGTATTTAATTCATAAAAGGGTTAATTTTAAGTTTTATGACCTGAAATTTTAATACAATATCACACGTATTTTACTTTAATTATTTACAAAAAAATTTGAACATTGGACTTTACAATATATTTTTATAACTATTTAAAGGTTTTCGATAAAGTGTATTATATTTACATATTTTTAAAATTGATTATTGTGATTTTTCGGTAACTAATGTTCGTAGGTAGAGTTTTGAAATTTTGAAAAAATTTATATCTTTTTACTATATTATTACAAAAAAATTTCACAAGTTTTTTTTTAATTGGACTATAGCATATTTAGATTTTAAAGTAATTAATTCATAAAAGGGTTAATTTTGGATTTTAAGACTTGAAAATTTAATACAACGTCATTTATACATCATTTTATATAAATGCCAAAAATGTTGGAGTTCATAGTTCATGATTTATTTTTATACCTATTTCTATATTTATATATATATTTAATATTATTGTTATTTCTCTGTAACTAAAGATCCTAGAGTTATTTATATATACCTATCTATATCCTAATGCATATCCTATATCCATTTCTAATCATTATTATTAATATAATATTTATATTAAGTTTACCATTATAATAATTAAATAAGACCAGTGGGGAATTTGGGGGGGGGGGTACTGGATCCCCCAGACGCTGATATATATATATATATTTTAAATATACTGAAATAATATTGTTCAGCAAAAGTTAAAATGAAATACAAAGTATTTCTTTAGACCCTCCCCCCCCCACACAACATTTTTTAAAATCCATCACTGAATAATACTAACTAATTTTTGGAATACACTTTCTATACCTAGTAATGAAAATGACTACTTAGAATTATCAGAATACCCAGGAATTGACGAAAGCATACTACTAAATTTAATTATACAATATGTAAAGTCAAATGAATCCATTTATCAGGATGTCGTATAATTGAAATAGATCATTTTATTAAAAATATTATTTAATTGGGTAAACACGGCCGAATATGTACTATGGGACGATTTGCAGGGGCGATTCTAGGGTTTATTTTTAGAGGGGTGTGGAGTGGATTTTGCTGACTCCAAGGATAAATTTTGGTGACTACATTTTTTTTTATATTTTAGTTAAAACATATTAATGAAGGGATTCTATGCAAAACGCACTATTTCCAAAAATCGATTTTTTCAGGAAACGCGATTGAAGTAAAATTGGAAATAGCACGTTTTGGAATAATATAAGGAAATAGTTCGTTTTGCATAAAAATCAGATGTTTAGCGTATGATTTAATACAAGAAATAGCACGTTTTGAAGGAGAATAGTTTTGGCACGAAAATATTATTGCTGGAAATAGTAGGTACATTTTTAAGATAATGACATATTTCAAATGCATTTTAGGCTTGGAAATAGGACGTTTAAACAAAAAACGATAACCTCAATCGATTTATCCACGATTTTACCATAATAATTTAATTTTAATACCACAATATTTAACTTGATTTTGTCAAAAACGGCAATAGTATGTTTCGCAAAGAAACCCTTAATTTTTCTTTGTTTACGAACAAAAGAAAACTTAATAACATTAAAATAGATGTGCAGCATAGAATGTTTGCAATTGTATATGATAAATAATTATTGATTAAATAATGTAATAAAATAATAATAATAATAATAATAATATCCTATACCTATGTATTTTTATAACAAAAACCATATAAAAATATTACAAAAAAAATATTTTATTATAAAATCATACAAAAGGTACCTATTGTATAACAGTGTAAGAAATAGAAAATAAAACAATCACGATAACTGTGAACCTTTCATCAGTGAATCTAATATATAAACTATATACATTTTTAAATCAAGTATTAAATATTTAAATGAACATCACAATCATAAAATAATGTAATAGATAGTAAAACAATACAATACAAAAATGTAATGTTTTAATTTAAATTTCTACTCTTCTTTGTTTGGCCAAAGACCATTTTGTCAGAATCATCACAGAAATTAGTCATATCGTCTAATACAGTTTTAGCTAGTGATACATAGTCATCCATTTTCTTTTTGATACTAGTTACACAATGTGAACTATTTATCAAAAATACTATTGGGTTTGGACAATCACTAATCAGTGTTCTTATGCTTGCCAAATCATCGATTAACGGTGAAAAATCCTGTTTAAAGGTTTCTAAGTGAATCCAAGAATGTTCAAATTCACCATCACCTACAAAAGTACATAAAACAATTTGTTAATAATTTTTATTTTACTACACATTTGATGCTTGAAAAATGTATATTTAGAAGACTAAATATAATTAAACATACCAGTAAAAGGAAGAGATGACTCTGGTACATTATTTTGTTTCCGTAATTCATATGAAGACTGCTACAACAGAAATAATAAAACAATTAGTAACAAGAAAATTATTATTAAAATATAAATATTCAATAAAAATTACTAATATTTTTTTAGATTTTTTTTCAAATGCAATGTAAACTACTTTTATGTATAAATATGTTATAATAATTAACATTTCACTACGGGTCTGTCAATATCAACACATGATCCAGACCTAGACATGCAAATTTCATGAGCCAAGTGAAAAATAAAGATATTAGCATATAATTTGTTTATTTAAATAAATGAATTATATAGAACAATGTAAACTATAATAAAAAATTTCTAGAGGAAGTTTAAAGTGGTGACAAATGTTATTTAATTAACCGATATTATATTTTAGATATAATTTTAAAACCAAAGTTAACTACTTAGATATGTGTAAATATTTTATAACAAATAATAATTACCAAAGAAACGAATGTTTTACATCTCTAAACTTAGGTATAGTTTTAAATAATAGAGCAATAAAAACTTATACATTTTTTTTTTTGTCTTTGCGGCTGCAAATGGATTATTTGGAGCACCAAAGTGTTGTATTCTTATTTTTTCCCCTCATGAACATCGCGCTCGTGTTTTAATTTATAATAATTATTAAAAATACTTCCATAATCGAGGCACTCAAGTTTAATATGTTTACGTTTAGATTCTGCCGTTTTTAATCGTATGAGGTTAATTGTTAATATAAATATCGCACTGATTACACTACTTTAATAAATTAACAATTAAAAACAAAAAGTAAACGTGTTGGCTTATATAAAATACTTATACAAACTAAAACTATTTGGCTTCACCTTAAACAGACAATTCGTAATGTACCCATCTGACGTCACTATAAAGGTCGCCACTAGGTACCTATTAAAATAATTATATTAGTTTTTGGCATAGAACATAATATAATGTTAAATGTTAACAAGTTCTATACTTCTATAAATTATACTTTCAGCAATATTATGATGTTAATTATTATCAATGTGTAGTCAGCACAAACATACGTTAGCGAGAACCACAACTAAAGAAAAGTTCTTGAATAATCTTACTACAATAAAATAAAAATGTATAATCATTAAACGTGGAAAGAACAAACGACATCGGACATAATATTCAATATTCATATTAAATGTATAGGTATGATAATTGATAACGAGCACGTATGCTGATTGCCCGTTTCGACATCAATATTTTCTATTTTTAGAAATTGTTAATTAGGAAACAATATTATTACATATTATGAATTGACGACTGCCCGCTTGCATAATCAATATTACAAATCGATTTTATCGTTTTTATTAAAATATTAAATAAATATACATATATATAATCATTATTAAATATATATACTTAAATTTTACCATATTATTCTGTAGCTATAGCTACATACAGATATAATATATTGGTATATTAGGTAGCTTAACTTATAGTACCTACCTACAGGCATAGATAACGAAATGTTCTGATTGTCCGACTAATGAGAATAATGGTCGGCTAAATCGAGCGCATTTCTGTGTTTTATAAATGTATTATGAAAGTATGCACCTATATTAATAAATATTTTGATATATTTTAAATGCAACAAAGTAATTTGTATAATATCTGTCAATAATCGTCATTTCACGAACAATTTTTTATAACAAAAATAATGTAGTATTTTACAGAAAATAATAATTTTAGTTTTAGGAATATGAGAATTTTGACGTCATTCGGGGGGGGGGTGTAACCCCCCACGCCCCCCTTAAAATCTCCCTTGACTATTTGAAATGATCAAAGAAGTACAATGTGAGTAGGATTTAAACTTCATTTTAAATGTTCTATTTGTGAACGTTGTGAAGTGATCTAATTAGAAAAAAATTAATCTTTAGACGACGTAAATAATTTATTACTTGAGCTCATGGAAAGTATTAACGAAAAACAGCCTCCCGGGAAGATATATAAAAAAAATTTTTCTAGATAACAAGCAATTTCTAAAATAACAAAAGGCAAGCAACAAAAAAAATGTTTTAAACACTAAAAAGTTACAAATTTGTTTAGAACTTACAGAAACCGGCCTTCAGTTAAAAACTAATCATAAATATTATTGGCAAATTCAAGGCCAGTTAAATATTACCAAAAAATCCATATGTTTTTTTTTGTTTTGTACAGTATGGGAAACGATTTATTTATAAATAGAGATGAACATGTGTGTCAAAATAAAATGCTTCCAAAATTAATTTCATTTTAGGTGGACTACATGTTACCTGAAATTGTCGACCATAGAGTGCCAAGAGATTTACGTATACGGGATCCAGTCAACATAACAAAAGCACAGTTTTGTATAAAAAAAAGACTAAAAAAATAAACGATATATGGGTATATAAACATAATTTTATTTAAATGTTTTTATAATATATTAATAATAGGTAGATTTATTTTATATTTTTAAGATATTTTTCAAACAGGTAGACCTATTTGAAAAATAAACTATAATACTGTACAATAAAATATTGTAATATTCAATATAAGAAAACTAAAATTTATTTGGTATTTTAGTACTTACCGACGACCTGTTTTAGTGAGTTCTGATAATATCACTATCAACACCGTTTCAACGGCGACAAAATGAGACACTACTATACACGTATCTGACAGTGTACCAGTAAAATATAATATATTCATGTTATTATTACAAAACAATTTCAATTAAAATTAATAGGTATTTATAAGTATATATCGTTTATATACAAGTATATTATTATAGTCGAGACGGGATTATGAGATATGAGATTAGTGCTACGGATAACAGCGCACAGACCGCCTATTTAGTAGCGAAGGCCGCGAACCGGTACCTACGATGTTTACACTTTACGTCATGTGCGTGTGAGTGTTGCGTTTAGAATGTGTGTGCGTAAATCCAACGTGCGTGCGTACTGCGTATATCAACAAATTTAAATAATCCAAATCTCAGTTCCATTACAGAGCATTCAATAATTAAAATATTTTAATTCTGAAAAAAGATTCCGATTAGAAATTTAAAAATGTCTTAATATTTTTAAAATTATTTTCAATAAATGGGTTTTTTAAAAACGATAAAATATTTACTCTTTCAAATTGAGAAAAAAATTCACGATTTTAAAATCGGTCAACGTTAGTATATTAAGCAATATCTAATAACTATACATTTAAAGTTTTGAAACTTTCAGTAGAAAATACCGACCAATGAAACGGAACTAAAAAAGTATAATTTTGATTTTTAAACCCATATAAATCGCTAAAAAAAAAAAAAAAATTTTTACATTTTTATATTTTATATATAAGCTAGTACTAACTATAAATGCTTTAACTACATAAATTAATGGATCAAAAAATGATGGGATATACCCTCTTAATCAATTTCCGCAAGAAAATGGTCTAGATTTATTTAATAAAACAACCCAAGCCAGTACAAGTTTAAAAATCGAAGTTGAAAACATGATGATTGAAAATTGATAATTTTATTTGGTTATTTTTAAGTTTTATAAACGTATATTTATATTGTGTGTACACCATATAGATATAATGCTTAATTCCTGTATTATTTAAATTTTAAACTGTTAATTTAATTTAATTATTTTATTATTGTTTAACTTTAGATAAAAAGAAAAATAATAACAATTATAAGTAGGTAGAATCATATTTTTTTGATAATTATACTAGTGTGAGTATTATCTTATAATCAATATAGGTAGGTACTTATTGAATTGGTTCATAAAATATACTATTGAAAAGTGTACCATACCGAATAACTTCCATCACATCAATACCTTAGCTTACTTACATTTCAAAAACCGAAGCCGTTAAAATTTTTAATTATTTAATATAAATATATATGTGTGTGCAATAATACCTTAGCTTACTTACATTCCAAAAACCGAAGCCGTTAAAATTTTTAATTATTTAATATAAATATATATGTGTGTGCAATGCACTGTGCATATAGATTAAAGTACAGATATTTTAAATTATTACTTCAATAAAAATTACAATAATTCTCATTTAAAATTCGTAAAAAATATTTTAAAAAGTGAAATACACACTTATTTGTGATATTGATTAATATCATTGATATTCAAATCAAAATATTATAAATAGCTACTCTGTCCATATGATTTAACAAATACCTATAGTCATTTTAGGCCATCTTCCGATTCGCATATGCAATACGGGATAAGTAGTGTGTACCTACTACCTAATTACATTAAAAATAATAATAAGATTTAAAAAATTGATATTTTGTGTTAATTTAAGTTATTGTTAAATATAATAATATTTTATGGTATTAATTATTTAACGTTAAAAAAGTATTTTCTCACTTTCGGGATAGTGTTTTTTTTTGTTTTGGAGTTATGCAACAACGGCTTATTGCGTTATATTATTTTAACGGTAAAAAATAGGTATTTTGTAATATTATATTAATGATGCAACTTATAGTGGATTAATACAGCTATATTATTATGCAATATAAATTTAAAATGTAACCTCAAAATATAAAATAAAATGATAAGAAATAAAATCAAAAAATTCTATATAAATTATTTAATTAAATACGTGCAAAAGTATAATAAGTTATATATTACAGTAATATATTTATTAGATTTCATTGTAAATATTTTTCTATGGACCAAAAACAAAGACTTATACATTATACAAGTGAGGTTTGGAGAAATTACTTATAAATGTGAATTTTATTTTATTTTTGTAACTAAATAGTGAAATGAAACAAAAGAATTGGTATTGTGTGGGCTAAGGAGGCGTTCAATTATTACGTAAGTGCTTAGGGGTGGGTGGTCTGTAGTGTACTTACATTTGCTGACAATGGTGATGGGGAAGGGGGGATTAGAATCATGCTGACGTCAGCAATAATAAAAAAAAAAAACAACACATGTATATAAATATGTAGGTATTTATTTTTATCAAAATTTGGAAAATAAAATTCAAAATATGAAACAAAATTTTTCATTTATTCTTAATTAATTCATATAAAATTCGGAAATTTTTTTTTTTAAATATAGGGGGAGGGGGTGTCAGACGTATGTTGACGTAATAAAGTAGGTACGTCAGATATTTCCTGACAATTGTTGACAAGGGGAGGAGGGTGTCTAAAAAGGCCAAAACTGGTGCTGATCTAATACTTGAATACCCCCTAAAATGTAAATGCGCATCTTTTAAGTTAATAAATACGATTATTATTGTTGATTTTCAGAAAAGTAAAAAGATTAATAAAATTATTCAATACTGAAATATGATGCCATATCTACTAATTTTAAAATTAATTTAATTATAGAACCAACTAAAAAACAATAAGTCGGTAAGAAGAGATTCAATTTTTATCAATCAATATCAATGAAACAATATTATTGTAGGTACAATAATATATAATATTATTTTATTATATAATATTTCTTGGCATCAATGACCAATCATGTACCAATTAATATTTTGTCACATTTAACATTAACAATGGTTTCAATTAACGATAAACAAATTACCTATACATTAGAATAAAAAGGTTCAACTTAAACAGTTTTTCTTATATTTCAGTATGAAAAGGTTTTATTTACTAGTTTTTTATACTACACAAATAATTATTTTTATTTAGGTAATTAAATATCACATATTTATCTTGTTAATATACTTGAAACGGATATTAATTAAGAAAAGGTTACTAAAGGTGTACGAGAATGTAATTGAGGTTATATTGTATGAAGAGGCATTACAAGAGTAAGGAGTTTGTGTGGGTGAACTTAAGATTTTATGTCAGAGTAGTAGTACGCAAGGGTTTCCTTTATTTATTTTCTCTGATAATAGATGAAATACCTAATGGCATATAGTGCGAGGTAAATGGCATAGTGTTGGTTGGTGAGTCATGAAAAAAATGAACGGTAGACTGTAAAAGTGGAGAGAAGCTTTCAAGGGTAAAGTATTAAGGATTAGTAGGGGTAAAGAGAATATATTGAGTATGATTTTGAAGAAAGAAAACACAGAGCAAATTTGGAAAGGCAAGTAATGAAGTTGAGTGGGAATGCAGTAGGTGAGATTGATAGATTCAAGTATTTGGAATCTGATATATAAAATAATGATTTTGAGAAAATATTAGATATAGAATTTAGAGTGAAACGATGAAATGGACAGAAACGTCTGGTATTTTTTGTGACAGGAGTATACCAAATAGGTTAAGATGTGAATTTTATAACACAGTAGTAAAGCCTTTAATGGTATTCGGATCGGAATATTAGACAGTGGATAGGCAGATAAAAAGTATATAAGTGTGGTAGAGATGAGACTACTATGATTGATGAAAGGATTTACTAGAAAGAACAAACTAAAAAATGAATATATAAGATGTAGTATAGGAGTAGTGCTAATACGTAGTAGACAAAATGTAGGAGAATAGATTGAGATGGCAAGAGCATGTTTTAAAGAGGAATAGACAAGGCAGTAAGAGTTGTAAATGAAATATTTGTTAGAGGAAAGAGGAAAAGCACTTAAGTAGAAGATCAAAAAAAGAAGTGGGGGTACGTAATAGAAAATGATATGAGGTGAGTGGATGTAAGTGATGATGATGCGGGATATGGAGATCTGTGGAAATTTAGGACTAGGGTGGTCGATCCCAAATAGTTGAAAGAGAGTGTGAAGGAGAAGAAGAAGATTTAATGTTAATATTTGGAATATACGAGTCATCGTTATGATCAAATAGTGTAGAAGTTATTCTATACTATTTTGTTATTTTCATAACGAAATCTTTACTAATAAATTAAATATTGCATCTCAAACTTTATAATAATTGAAGATCTCGGTGAAAAACCGATAAAGTCCATTTTTTTTAATGTTTAGAAATTGATAAAAACCGTTTTTGAA
The DNA here is from genome assembly GCA_025469235.1 of Pemphigus obesinymphae. Classification (NCBI taxonomy): domain Eukaryota; kingdom Metazoa; phylum Arthropoda; class Insecta; order Hemiptera; family Aphididae; genus Pemphigus; species Pemphigus obesinymphae. Next base: position 21,092 of record JAIPRL010001849.1, on the reverse strand, counting down.
ATCGTAAAAGAATAGTAGGATTTATTTTTAGGAATCTTGGTTTTTAGATACAATTGATAAATTTCTAATATTTATTTAAAAATACAAGTTGTTTTTGGCAACAGGTGTTTAAAAAAAAAATGATGATATTGAAGATGTCCGTTTCTCGCACTCAAAAAAAAATTTCTCTTAATCAACGCTTCAACGTATTTATATCCGTTAATATAAATTGGATTTGCCTGATTCTTATACCTAAATATACGCAATAAGCGATTTTTTGCATTTAACTAACAAAATTAAAATTTGAAAATTGGAGTTGACCGATTTTCGCACTGAACCGGTGAATTTGTGCATTTGCAATTGTACTCTTCAATAATAATTCCATAAATTTAATAAAGGAACTTTATAAAATCTTATAAATTCAAAAATGCAGTAATAACTAATAGGTATAGAAAAGTTGTATTGTTTGCATACCAATCTCATATGGTTACATATATTCAATATATTTAAAGAATATAGAACCCGACCATAAAACACCGGCCTGGAAATCAATGAAATAAATTTAAGGCAGACGTATGGTAAATAATTATCGTAATATTTCCAAATAAATGTTACAGCATGGATTCCTATAAACTAGTGTTAGTAATCTTAAACTAATATATCATTCAAAATAAACACTAACCAGATAATATTATGTATATACAAATTTCATTTCCTCACGAAACTGTGATGCGATCAAAAGCACAGATGTATAGTGTCTGGAGTGCTGGAACCTATAGTAGAGGAGATGGACGGTTTAGTATTCTTCGAAAACTGGTATCACGGTAATTGTAACTAACACACCGTGTGGTTCAGACGAAACCGCTTATAATATCACGACATATTTTTAATAAAATGAAAACAAAACCGTTATGCCAGTACCACTCAGACATTACACAGAGGGTACAAATACACATGTTACCCGAGTCGTATAAAAAAATGTGACGAATTAATATATTATAATATTATGTTTTCACAATTATGGTTGTACCGCGACTAACTTAGGCGGGGTAAAAATGGCTGGCAGTTTTCGACAAATTCCCTCAAGTCGGAAATAGACTTAATAGGTATATATTTAATTTATACGCAACAAGTATTGTATAATAATTTCAGGGATTTTTTTTTTATGTGTTTAATATTTTTTATTAGATTTATCTTAGTATCTTTGATTTAGTTGAGTTTTGTTGTTGACAGACGAATTTTGCCGTTTTAACATGATATGAATGTTTTTTTTTTATATATTTTTTTTAATAAATTAAGGGGTATCTATGCAAAAGCATCAAAGATGTTAAATATTCACAAACATATGGATTGCCTAATGTAAATATGTAGATGTGACATTGTTCACAAATTTTAGAAAGTTAATTTGAAACATTTAAAGTTCAATTTTCAATATAAATTAAAATAGTTCATATTTGAGTCCACATTATAATATTTTTTTTATAGGTAACTCTTATCTTATATTTAATATAATTAATTTAACCAATTTAAAATGTAATAAATAGATAAATATTCTATTATATATAGGTTTTATATAAATATGTTTATCTACTTATGACATTTGTAACTGCATTTCTACTACCAATATAATATTTGACAGATTTTAACCTACAATATATACTTATAAAAATAATTAAATACAATTTAAAAAATAATAAATACAATATTTTTTTTTTTAAAAATTTATAATATTGGATTACATATTATTAATTGTAAACATATGTACAACTTATAGTGTGAACTTTGCAAAATATATGAATTATATATTAATTTTTTGAATTTGGAAATCAAAATATAGACAGTTTTAAAATAAGAAAAAAGAATATGATTTACTTGGTCTAAAGAGAATATAATTATTATAGGAGTTTAATTTTTGGTTTCTATAGGATCCATATTATGGGGTCTATATATAGGGAATAGGGATCATTACTAAAAATGATTTGTCACTACTATAATGATTGAGGTTCCTATTCTTGAATAATTAGTTTCATAATAGTTATTACTTAATACATATTTCTCCATGTATGTAGTTTTCTTTTATTTTACTATATTATTAGACACATGAAAATGTTGACACTATAATAGTACCTATGACGGATTTATTTGTATTTACACATTTTTGTATGATATTAAAATAAATCATATTAGTAAAAAATTGAGTACCGAAGATAAAAATTTGTTATACAAAGGAATGGAATTAAAAGTTGTTTTTGCATAAAACTCTTTAGTTTATATTTTTTTGTACTATATTAAATATTTTAAAATATATTTCACAATTGTTATAATTTTTTTTTTCCATCAATTTTGGTCACATTTTATAATTTTATGATAATCGATCTGCTTAAAACAACAGTTTAAATTACCATATAATACTTTAAGTTATGAAATAGTTTTATAGTGAAAGTTTTAAATACCTCCATAAAATAGACTTATAATATGTTTTATTCTGATTTCAAATAAATATTATTTTTTCATTGTTTCAATATCAACGCAAATCTAAAAAAAAAGTCCGTTTATCTAAAGTGAAAATGGTTGTGTAAAGGGATTGAAATCTGAATAAAAGTTTCAACTAGTATGCAGTAATTTATCTATATCTTGATCATTGTTTTTATTTTGATTTTTTGAGTCCATACTCTATTTGATCACAACATCAAAAGTGAGACAATAATAACATAGAAAATATTTAGACAATGTATTTAAAGCGATTTTATAGAATGTAATTTTTAATTGCGATTCAATGAACTTTGAACAGTAGTATATTATAATTTATGTATTTTAATTTGTTAAATATAATTTAAAGTTTAAAGATTTTAGTTTTGTTTTATGTTCTAATTCTTTAAAAATTAAATTAATTAAAGGTTTTGGATTGGGTTCTTGTTAGGCAAGTTATTAAATATTTTCTGATCATTCACCATACACTAATTAAGAGTTAAATTACTACATTGTTAAATTAATTAATATTATTATTAAGAAGGGTAGTTTTTTTGATTTGGCCTCAGTTTCAGAACTTCCATTTTAGTGTAATAACAGGTATTAAATCCATATATGTATAGTAATAAATTACTAATGAAAATTATTTGTCCAATTATATATTACGACATATTTTAAATGAAGTAGAAATGTAGCTACTCCAGTATTTATTAAGTTGGATATTCATTTTATTTTAATTTCTAAACATATTTCTTAATTTCATGTGCGTGTTGAGTACCTTTTCCTTGTATATTATTATAATAATCAAAATATGATGTTTAATTGATTAGAATTTGTAAGCCAATATTATATTCAATATAAATTCAATATTTTTTTATATATTATTATATTCAACACGTATCATTAATATGTATATGTATATAATAATTACATGCATATAAATTAAGAATAATAATAATATTAATAATTATTATGCATTAAAATATATAATTATCTAGCAAGTTATATTTAAAAACATAAATGAATATCATATTAAAAATGATACACTGTAATTGCACCATAGTTCATTTGATCAGTATATATATATATATATATATATATATATATATATTTATATACATACATATATATATATTGTGTGTGTTTGTATTTTGTTCTTTGCACTTTATTATGCTATTGATTTTTGAACTAATATTGCTTATACAATGTCATACAATGTCATACAATGACGATTTATTATCAATCGATAATAAAAAAATATTAAAATAGATTACAGAAAATTTAGATTACAGTATAAGCCGATGATCGATAGCCGATACACACAAAGTAGGTAGTACCGTAGGTAGGTATTTTATATCTACATGAAATATTATCATAATCTCTTTTAATGAAAACCGTATGATATTTAACTTGAAATATTTATATAAAGAAAACTTTAAAATGTGTGTTCGATACAAACATAAAATATGCAATTAATATTTAAAAATAAGACAAAATTACAAAATGATTCAATAATAAAATATGCAAAATAAAATTTGAATTGTTATAATATTATTCTGAGATGTAAATATGATAAATGAGGGGAATACAAAAAATAATTTAAAAATACGTCATATCGTATTTTTTAAAGAGTTCAGTAATTACAATTTTACAATTTAAAACTGCATACCTATTAAAATACATTTTAAAAGTATGGAATTAATGATCCGGAGTCGGTACCATTAACTTTGTTGCATATAATCGCGATATGTATTTAAGAATTTTATAAAATACAACCCTTTGATCTACATCTACAGCTCTCTTATAATGATTCCTTCAAAAGAAAGATGTTTGGTTATTTTGAAAATCTTTAATTAAACCTCTCTGTAAATATACAGTGTTAACATCTACGTTTTATAAAATCATAAAATAAATACATCGAGAGAGAGAGAGAGAGAGAATACAGTAAGAGACCTAGCCTTTCTTTGATGTTAAAATTATATTATATTTTAGCAATAATTTTATACTCTATACATACTCTCTCTGTACATACCTAATGCCTAACAGTGTAAGTCATTAATTAATTAATGGAACTTTTCTAGTTGATTGATAAAGGAAATTGTTTCAAATAATATGCTACTAAAATGTAATTAATTACTTTCATTTAAGTATATTTGCCTATATATTCGATATTAGTTTATTACATTACCTATTTATTTTAAAAGACCTTAATTTGTTTTGTATTAAGAAAATGTTCCCAATGTGTTTGTTATAGTTATTCAATTGTACATTTAACTTATTGATAAGCTTCGTTGGATATCAATACAATTTTGATTAGATGAAGAGTATTTTACTTTAGTATGGCTTAATTTTTCAATTTATTAGCTGATACATTTATTTCAGCTCCGATATGTAATGAGATTCAAAAATACTGTTTGTTTTTGTTAGCATAATTTGAAAGTTTTACTTTTAGTTAGTAGGTATTTAGTTTTATTCAGTAATTTTGATTTGTCGGGGATGAAGTTTTTTCAGTGTATCGATCTCGTGTGTACCTATAGATGGAGCTATGATACAGAATAATCTGTAAATCTAAATATGTCTGTTATAATTCTATGAACGATACGGTCATCATAATAATTATTTTTTACGTTGGTAGTAGTTATTTCATATCCTTTTATTGCGATTATTAATTGTCCCGGGTATTTATAATATTTGAGGTTTTGAGGATTCTTTTGGGTCAACGCCTTAAAAACATCTATATAATGTATAGGTTAGGTATATATTTGAACTTGATATTTATTTTATTCTGATATAGAGATGTTTAATTAAACACAATTTTGATAGGTCTACTGTTCACAGTATTATTTATTGTTTTATACAACCAACGTGACCACCATTTGATTAATTAAATATGTCTCATTAATTATATTATTAATTATAACGATGTCTACATAGCGGAGCATTCTTTCCAGACATTTCACCAGTATTATAAGCAATTCAAAACGATTTTTAAACAGTTATAACAATAACAAACCAATGTCAAAAATGATTATAAACTCAGGGTTACCTACAATATTAATAATTAATTCGGTCGAATACAATGCATTATTGTCTTTGTTTAGATTTAAAAGCCTGACAAAATTAAAACTACTTAGAGTTTTCTCATTTTTAATGCGAAAATAATCAACAATTTTTAAGTTTTATAGTAGAGAATGTTGGAAACTAAATGTTTATATTTTTGTTGAAAATTGTAAAAGAAGGTGACTTAAGTTTTGGAAATATACTTATTTTCCAATCTTTGTCATTAAAAGAAAATGTTCCAAACATTCTTTAGTAGTAGTAAAGAACATATAGAATCTTAATATATTTTCAGAATTAGAATCAAAAAACTGTAAATATCCTTAATTTTATTGGGATTTTCTGTCTAAACCGTTACATGAAAAAATTTAATATCTTATGTAAAGAAATACTTTATGTATTTACATGCAAGTAATACAGTGGTAGCTCATGTACACCCTAATATTAATTTACAAATCATTATTATTAAAATGCTAAATTAATTATAATATAATTTACACATTTGTATTGTTTTAAACGTATCGATTATATTCAATAAAAATAACTGGAGAATTTCGGGAATTTCAGGGACATCGTATAATATACGTCTGTCATAGTTTATGTATTTCCGATTATTATGTGTAGTTTTTTTAAAGATGACTGCATTTGATTGAGAATATTAGAATAATATTTAGTAAAAGTTTTCAATATATTTATTATATTTTTTAAAATATTTTAGTTAATGAATATATTTAACGTATAAGTATATAGTAAAATCGGGCATTTAAATACATTTAATGTCTGTAAAAATAGCAGTTTTATGAAGTATTTATGTATAACTATTTGAGCATTTAATAGCATTTACAGAATAATTTGAAATATTTTTATATATGCAAGAAATATAGTATTTGTGAAGTATTTGAAATATATTTGCAATGTTCCGAAATTGATTTTTTTTTTCGTTGTTATTGCAGTTTGTAGTTATTTATTAAAATGTATAATAAACTACAATAAAATTCAGGTTCAAATCATTAATTAGATATACCATAAGACATAGATAGAATAATGGTACCTACCTATCTACATTAACAACACAAACATACCTCATAACATATATCTGTGTTGAATATAGTGACATAATGCAAATTAAAAATAATTGTAATAAAAGTACTTTCTTAAGAACTTCAGTAGTAATTTCTTTACTTAATTATTATTTTTATTAATCTAATTAAAAAATTAACGAAAACGTAAGAAAATGACTATTTAAAATAATTTTCATAAAATAACGCGTTATTTTTGATGTTACAAATAATTATATTATAAATAATATACATAATATACCAAAATGCAAATGTGCAGTAAGTATAAATTAAAAAGTATGTAGTGATTAATGAATATTTAAATAACTGAATATTCAATTCATGATTTTTGAGAAAAATTAAATTATTAACCTTTTTATTTATGTTTTGCTTATTTGTGGTTTTCAAAGTGAATTATTTATAAATTTGCTACGCCACTAATGATGAGATCTACTTATAACTACCTATTGTGATGTTTCTATAGGTACGGACAGGCAGATTGACAGCAAATAGACGGGCACAACGGGGAAATAAGATGATCTAATGTTTAAACTAATCTTACAGAGAAGAAAGATTTTTTTAATAGTATGTATGTAAAAGTTATTTTTATAAATACTGAAATATAATAAATGTCGTTTGGATGAAAAAAACCAGACATTACATAAATTAAAATTATTTTAACTATTATTATTCTAATAAATATCATAATATACAAGTAACCTCAAAGGCTGAAATGAGGTAGGCAACTAGATTTTTCCCGCTAGTGGCATGCAAGTGGCCATAATTATCAATCCCATCCAGTAATTGGGTCGGCATGCTTGTCGTAGCTATCGTCGACTTCCCTAACATGTAGAGATGCAAACCTGAACATAATTTAGAATTTAGAAAATAACAGGATGTAAAAGTGTTAGAATGTACATAAAACACGGATATCGTTAAAACTTAATAGGTAGGCGTATATAAAAATAAATAACAACTTATACCAATTACCAATTAAATTATTATTAATATTATTATTAATTTAACATAGTCTATCATAGGCCGGATGTATTATTGATACTCTCATATTATTTCATTTATATACTAAACAGAAGGGGCGTGTTTTCATGGAAGGCTCAATTTCACAGAATTGTATATTTTGAAATAATATATAGGTAGACGGAAAACATCTGCTATCTCCATTTCTCAGTAAAATGTTCAACGATCATAAATATTATTATTTTCCGAACCAACAATTGGTGAGTATAGAACAGGCAATATAATATTTTATTATTATTAATAAACCTTTATTTATCCGAAAAATTTTTAAATATTTTCAAACTGGAAAACAGAAAAATTCAAAACCTGAAATTTTTACACGAGTTATCCATAATTTACGTTAATTCGGTTTATACATTTAAAACTTCTTGTAGATTTGTAAACGAATATGCATAACATCTAATACCATAGTTTGTGCAATTAGGTAACTCTAATGTATATATATCACACATACTCGTGTACATTTTTGTAATAACTATTCAATATTTTTTTTCGGTAACTAACATTTAACTTTTGGGCGTACGTTATAATATTGAAACAGTGGATATAGTGTATACTTACTCGAAAAAAAATATAAAAAATAGTACAATCTGTATGACAACCAAATTAACCGTGTCACGTAATTAATTTTGTAGGCATATGCAATTTATAAAAACTAAAAACAGAGTGACCATATATACCAAAATATACCACTGGTTTTATCTGTACTAAATTTAAAGATGAGAACATTATCTGTGTTTGTATGTAAAAGTACAATAGATAATGTTATATATTATATGAAAACAACAAATGGTAGCACGCATCTTATTTAAATGTATATATTTTGAAATATATATGGATATTAAATACTTATTTTGCATAGATTTGGTAAATTTAACTTGAGATTCAAAAAAGTAAATCTTTACTATAATATCTTATATATAAAATGTTAACAAACGGTTTAAATATATAAAAAAAAAAAACAATACTATTTATTATTTTATTCCCAACCCATTTTTGAGACTTATTGATAGGTATAACTTTACCTATTTAAACTATTCCTCGGTAATTTTGAGATTATTACATGTTTCATTCCTCCACGCTGTCACCTCTTCTCCGAGCTTCTCCAAGCTTCTCCGAGAAAAATGTGTTTCCCAATTCGTTGACTTTCCATTATCACTCAACGTTTTCCCACACCGTCATGTTATCGTTCCGAACTTTCGAAATCGACTTTGGCAACTTTTTGTCACGTTTTTGACGCTGCGGATGTTAGATTCGTGCTTTCCACACGTTTTAACGCCCAACTGAATGATTCTTTGTCTACCGATCGTCACCGTCCGACCGAGACGTTCTTTCTGAATATGTGTATATTATGTGTTGATATATCTACAGTGTCATTCGTTATCTAAATAGTTTAAATACAAGAAATTTATACCAATCTATGATATCGATTATGTAGCTTAGTGGGATCAGGAATGAATATTCCATACGGGAACGCCGATTCGAATCCCAATCCGCCGATCACGATTTTTTTTTTACTTTATTTTGTTTGATATCTTTTCGTTTGTTTGAATTAAATTTTGTACCAAACTATTTTATAGATCCAAATAGGTATTTAATTTAATTTTGGGTTATATAATACCCTATAACGAGTCCGTATTTAAGTATTTAATTCTAACCTACTGATTCATAGAGTAGGTACCTACCTAACCTATACTATAGTTTTTATATCTCATAGTAATGAATTTAAAATCATCGAAATTCCAAAGTATTTTTCAAAATTTGAATAAAATGTATATTCATATACATTCGAGTCAACTTTTAATTAGATTTTCGAACATGTCAAACTGATGACAACGGTTATATAAAAATACGACAACAAAAAGTCCGAGTGAATTCTTATGTGTTAAGTAGGTTTCTAGTAGATACTTACTATAATTTATTATACATTTACATTTTACACTCATATTATATTTAATGAATGTATTTCAAGTCATCAGTTTTCGTTATATTATTTTAAAGTTTTGATTGAATTTACACTAGTTAACAAATATCATGAAACGGAAGATCTCCCTACTTAATTGCATAAGTACAATAAAGAAAACGCCTTTAATTTAAAAAAAATTAATTAATTAATGGTCAATAAAACAGTTTTTTGGAAAAAAAATTCAAATTTAAAAAATATACTTATAATTAATTTACAATAAATATTATAATTTATATTAGAAGTAGAATTTTTCATTAGGAGTATAGTGCTTTTTTTACGCTATTATTAGATTAGCCAAATATTCAAAGTATAATAATGAATTTGAATAATATTTCAGAATAAATAAAATGAAACTTAAAAATATATCAGGTAACAAACATATTAAAATATATAGTATACACAGTATAATAACGCTAATCACAATAATGGATTGATTACACATTTTTAGTCAACTTTTTTTTTTAATTTTTAATTTCATATAGGAAATTTTTATATTTTTGATGGTTTTTTAAAATTACATTCATACTAGTTGTATTATTTTAATCTAATAACTAGAAACTATTTTAAAAATACAGTATAGAAGGTTTTATATTTTATATTAATTTTCATTAATCATGAAAAAAAGATAGTACATAAATGATTTTATTTGTATTGTATTTTTTTCGGAATCCACGGACAATAAAACTTTTATTGTAAAATTTTGTACACAGGAAGTGTTTCCGACATCGCTGACATCACAAATAGATAGAGATTCTTGAATTTAAGGAGATTATAGATTTTATAGTATTGTCCTATAAAAAAATTGCCACAGTTTTTGGACTGAGATTGTTTTTTAATTACCAGTTTTATCTTTTTATCAGATTATATTGTAAATACATTCGTATATAATATCCATAACTGCAATTTCAAGGGGAGCTAGAACGGCTAAGTTCCTCGAAATCTATCATTGCCCCCCAAATAGTAGGTATGTATTTAATATGGTTTATATATCGTAGCCCTATATATTAATGTCATAATTATAATAAATTATATTGATCCCAAATTTAAAACTCAAATTGTGTCTATGTTAATATCATATATGTATATGTGACATATAATCTTATAGTATTTACATAAATTCACTATATAAAATGTGAAGTGTGTATTAAAATAGGAATTTTAGGAAAATAGGAATTGATAACATTTTTATATTAGAACATAATATATTAAAATAATATGCATTAATATGCACTAATATTGGTAATATACACTCATCCATCGAGAGGAATAGTTAAGATAGTTGATAAATCATTGTAAAATTACAACTTACCAGTGTTATATATTGACATAATATAGGTATTTTCATATAACCTGTGTTATTTCCAATTGTTTTTAGACTTGAAAATGCATGTAAATTACGTATTAAATATTGCCACAATATTGAAAACTCAAAATTTAAAATTATAAAAATTTAAATTATTTTCAGTCGGCCGTGCCCGACAAAACATTGTTTTAATGGTACCCGAAAAAAATTAATATAGTGGTAAAACTTATATCCATAAAAACGCATTAATATAGTCATAAAACCTACCCAACCTGGTGCAATAGTCGAAATATAAAAAACCATGTTTTGTCTGTTAAAATAACCCAGTATTCGTTAAGTATATAATCTAAAATATTATTAATTTAGTCATTAATATAATATAATATATGATATTAGCTCGAATAAAAAATTGAAAATTGTGATTTTTCTATCGAGAGCGACTGATGCGTTGTGCCAGTCGCACCCACAGAGAATTGAATGCAGAGGTAAATAAAAATATTGTGCAAATTAATGCAAATCACATGCTAAATATTGGAATAGTTGAATAACTCAAAATTAATTTTTTTCAGTTAGCCGTGTCTGACGCAACGTTGTTTTAGCAGTGCCTGAAAAAAATTTAATCTGGTGGTAAAACTAATATGCGTTATGACTCTAAATATGGTCATAGAAAAAAAAATTTCAAAATACCCATACCTATTTGGTGTGGCTTGCACAGGTACGTTATTTCATTACCATTGACAACTAAAACATGAGACGACTAATTAATAGTCAATGGAAAATGGAATTCCTTCTGTTCTTGAAAACTGTTGGTCGTTTTATTGTTAATCAATCTCAGTCATGTCATAGGATAAAATTTAAATTTTTCACTCGCTCAGTGACAATGTGTAGTAATATTATAATTTGACAATATTTTAACTGTGTAAGCTACCATAGATGTAAATATGGGAAGGTTAAGAGCGAGGATTGATGAACACTTCACGAGCAATCTTAAGCCCTATTTAACACTCGTTTACTCAAGTATTCACATTGTGTATAATATACAATGTATTGTGTAGATGTAGGAATGTCAATTTTTTTAATTTAATTTTTCGATTAATTACTTTTATTTAATTTGTTTGTATTTAAAATTGTAATGATTGATTAAATTTAATATGCTTATAATTTAAATAAATTTAGTAAGTAACATTTTCTTATTACTCATCACTTTGAATTTAATATAGGAATAGAGATGCCCAGTCATTTTTGGCAGATTAGTCAAATTTTCTCATAATACCTATTTATTTAAATATTTTTCATATTTTATGCTTTTCGAACCATGTATAATCAAAGGTTAAAGGTTCTCCAGATATATATAATAACTTTAAACAATAATTTAAATAATTTGTATAAATTAATGTTATATGTACATTAACCTACAAAAAAATTAAATCAGCATACTCAATATATTATATGTACATTTATATAATAATACAATTTGAGTATTTTTCAGAATATGAATTTTTAAAAAAACCGGTCAGTAGGAGGTGGAAGCATTTTACTTGTTGGATAGGATACTGGTGATGGACATATTGAACTTGAAAACAACGATCAATTATTTCTTAGAATAAAAATGATTTTGAGCGGAGCTCGATGTCATATACCTAAATAAATATTACAATTCAAATTTTTAAAATGTATAATATGTCACCAAACTTACGGGTACCACTTCTTTTAAGTCAGATTACTTCTAAATTCAATACCTTTTGAGTCTAAAACATTGAATTTCTAGTTCGGTTTAAGTTTAACACTTTGTAAGTGTAATTTTTTTTTAGTACAACACTGTATTTGTAGAATTATTTTTGAGTGCATTCGTATACCTTGGTTTATGTATTTTATCCGTAATAATATTGCTAATCAAATAATTTTCAAAATATTTTGTCTACGGTGGAAACTGGCGATCGCTTTATAGAAGATTATCGTTCACCTCTAAAATTTTTCCGACAAATACGCTGATAAAATATCTAAGTAACGCCAAAATCGATCAAACTTACTATTCTCAGATATTTATAATAATAACTCGAACATTGCTTTACTTGGTTTTCAACTGAGTGTTATAGGTATTACTCAACATCACACCTACACATCGCTATAAATTCAATCAAAATTAAAAAAATTATATCACTGAAGTCTGTCGATTTGAAATACATTTATTAAAATAATATAATATGGATATGTAGAGTAGCATCTACAGCATATTTTCTATTGATATCATACCAAAGCCAAACTCCTTATCGGCTCCTTTGGACAAAAATTTGCTTACAGAAAAATAAAAATAAATCAATAGCTTCTTGACTACGTTCAAAATTTAAAAGTATGGTCGTTAAAGGTAGAAACGATTTACTCGTTGGTGGTGGATACATTGAATTTAAAAATAATTAATTAATTAATTCAAAATAAACAATTTCTTTCAATATAGGGCCAGTGAAATTAGCAAAAATATTTTATGGTCTCACACAATTTAATTAGAGCCTAGCACCCCTAAAATCCACCCCTAATGGGTACGTTTTTTTGATTTTTCATATCATCGTCAATGATTTATCCGCAGCAATAATAACTTTGTTAAAATAATTGTTTCAGATCGATTGAAATTGTCCAGGCGTCATCATTCAATGTTTACATTTAACTGTATCAACTATTATAGTTTTATAAATATATAAAATATTTAACAAAAACTTTTGTCCAACATTTTTTAGTGTTCGAGCTCCAATATAACATATATAATTGGTTTAAATTAGTAAAAAAGAACTATCCCTATATTAGTGTGCCTGTACTTTAAGAACCACTGTATAATATAAAAAACAGGGTAAATACTTTTTTTGTAAAGAACGCCGAAAAAGCTGTTCACATGGCTCATGAACCATATTATTAGTTATTAAAGTATACATTTAAATTAAATATTCAACAAAAACATTTGTTCAACTCTTTGTATTCACTTAATTAATTCCACGATAATAGGTTTAAATTAGTAAAAAAAAACCAACCCCTAGTAAAAACCCTACCCCTATCCCACTAATACCACTAGTACTTTAAGAACCATTCTGTATAAGAAACAGGGTAAATACTTTTTTATAAAGAATTGTATAAGGATTATTATAGTACAGAGGCAAAAACTACGAAAAATTGACCGTTTTCGGATAAAATGCGAAAAACCACGAACGTGTACGTTAGGGGTGTTGGGCACTAAATAAATTGAGGAACACAACAGAATATTTAAACCTACCACTTACCACTTCAGGTTCTAAAATTTAATGGTAAAAAAAAAACTGCCCCTATATTGGGGTACTTGTAGTTAGAGAACCACTGTATATAAGAAAAAGTTTTAAAAAAAATTTTTATGCAGAATTTTATAGGGATTATTTTTGTTCAGAGGTAAAAATTGCGAAATAGTGATCGTTTTGCGATAAAATGTGAAAAACCAAAAACGTACCCATTAGAAGTGGCTTTTAGGGGTACTAGGCTCTAATTAAATTGTGGGAGACAATAAAATATTATTATCCACTACTATACTCGTCGGATCCCAAAAGGACAAATTTCTTGGATTTATTTCCCTTAATAACCCATTTTTCGTCCAATTTCACTGGCCTAACATAGGACAATTCTGGACGAAATTTCGATGTATATAATATGAATATTACTAATATTACTATAATGCAAGGTAGGGCAAGTTAATTTATCTTTTAAACTTTAAAGTTAAAGTTGTGTGTAGGTTGTAGTGTGAGTGATTACATGTGTCGATTTGCCAAGTGGCAAGCATAGTTTAAAAAGATTCTATGATAATGATAGCAATCATGCATCCATGGTTCAGTGCTGTATTTAGACACTCCTCAAATATGACAAGTTAAAACGTAATAGTTATATTATTTAATATTAACATTTTATGAAAAAAGTAACTTCGTTACTTTTGAAGTAATTCAGTAATTTAACTCGATAAAAACAATTTAAAGTAATTGGATTACTTTCATTTAATGTGACTTAATTACTTTTTAATAGTAACTTACCCAACACTGTATACAAGGTAGTTTTCTTTAGTTGGCTATAGTAATGTTAGTATACGTATGTATATTGTATACACTGTATATGTATGTATATTGTGTATAGTGTATGACTACACCACATACACGTCGTAAAGGAATTTTTTCTTCTATACTAAGGAAACTACTGGAAAAATCGAAAAATATTTGGTACCATATAGAACAGACCTACCTACCATTTCCTATCGACACCATCGTCACCAGATTCTTCGAAAGTGCTCGTGCACTACCAAGTTCCCCGTGACCATTAGCCAACACACCGACAGGGAAATCGACCGACAAAGTCAATTGACCTACACCTAATTTACCGACACCGACAATCAATCGATATTCAATATACTCAATATATAATATATATGGAAATATAACAAGTATGATATATTTAAAAATAATATTTACACCACTGTGAACATTATAATATATTATATACATGATACACAAATAAAAAATATATCGAAAAAACAGTCAAATTGATTATTATAGTATTTATTACAACTTTTCAAAATCGAAGAATAAATAGAATAAAAATACCTGATGCATTTAATTTACAAAAACGGTGTGAAGAATGATTACAAATAGCATTTAACAATCATACGGAAAAGACACTTTTCGAATAACTTCACGGTGTTGTGTATTCGGCCTGTATATATATTTATATATGTTATTTAGTATATGATATCTATATACTGTATAGTGTATATATATGCACATGTATGCATATACGCACGCCTGTATGTCTGTATGCTTATGTCGCACTTTTATTTATACCGATTATAAAAACCAAAATTTTCTTTGTGATAGCCAGTCTCGCCCGCGAGGAGGTATTCGCATGAGACCTCTTGGGACGAAGATTTTTATGTGTGTCATTGCGTTCTATATGTTTTTGATTTTTATTAAAAGTGTTCTATACTAAGTTTTTAACTGCAATTTTATTTTATGGTAGCCTGCGAACCTCCGAGAGTGTGTTCGTTCCTGGGAGTGTGTTTTTGAGGATAACAAATCCAGTGTTAAAACTCATCCTTAAACATTAAAGTACGTTATATTCGTTTGTGTTGTCGCATCATACGTCAAAGTTTACATTGACGTATACGTATACGACAACGATTGGTCACAATCTTGCAATTTAAATTTAAATTGTTTGTTATAATTTTCATAATTATTATTTTTATTATTATTATCATTTTCATCAATTTCACATTTAAATAATTCAACTAATTTCTATATAATATGTACTCGCGCATGTTAAATTTATGAAACAAAATTATATTTATGTCGGTCGGTTATCCAGATCCTTGCAAAATACTATAAAACCGTGCACAAGATGCGCGTGGACTAGAAAAAAAAAGTAAATAAATAGCATAAAAAAAAATTATGACAATTAATTATCAAATTATTTTGAATTTAATTAATGTAACGTACACTTATATAAAATGTTCAGGTTTTAAAAGCAAAAGTTATTCTTTTTAGGACTTAATAATTTAAAAATTTAAAATGACTATGAATAACCCAAAATCAGGTACTTAAAACATTTTGAAAATTATCCAAATATTTATAATTTACAGAATTACGAAGAAATAATTAATTTGGAATTTAATGAAGTCGTGTTTTTACATTCTTTTTTAGTACTTTTTTTTACGTATTAAAAATCTATTGAGAAAATTAAAAAATAACCACTTAAAAGTACTAACTAGGTGAAATTTGCTACAGAAAAATATGTAAGAACATAACAATATAAAGAATTATTCGGAAAATCATTGGAAAACCACTAAATCTATCACTAATCTAAAAATTGATTGATTTCAATGTACAATGAATAATTTAATCTTTTTGATTACTTATATCAGGTTTTAACCTTTATTTTTCATTAGTTACGTTAATAATTAATTAACTATTAACTCTTATCTATTAAAAAAAAATGTTCTAATTAACTTAGCTTTAACTATTTTATTTGATCGTTCCTTGCTATTATTTTAAATTTGATTTAACAAAGGAAATTACTACATTTAATAAGCGATTCTATATAAAGTTCAGCATAATATTATTTTTAAAAAATTTCCGTTATTTTCGGTAGTTTTACTCTGAAAATAACGGGAAGAAAAACGGGAAATAATTCCCTTTAATACGACCAACAAGTCAAATTTTATATACTATATATATATGCACATATAATATGTATATTGTTTTTATAAATATTATAAAAAAAATACATTAATCCGACAATATAATATTCTTCAATTTTTATGGAATGTACATTGTGCAAAGTTGCAGGATAAGTAGTCAGATACCTACTTTGACTACCCTGTAGGCACGTCTACAGTTATAGCTAATAGTCATTTAAATTATAGATGTTCTAGCCTCTACCTTTGACTTTGAGAGTTCAGTTCTGATTTAAAATTCGAATTCAAGTGAAAACTCAATGTTTTATTATACAGTATTCACTGTTTTTGTATAATTTTATATATTAAACATTTAAACAATTATATATTTTACAAGATCTGATGTTGACAGGAAATCACATCAGTTGCACTTGTGTTTCACCGTTTTTACAATTTGAGCAATTATATGTTGTTGTAATTATTATGTAATTAAGTTAGTTTATGCGTTTCATTCTGAATCAATCTGTTATTTTTACTGAAAAAATATTCTTCTACCAATATTTCTTATCTTAATTATTTAAAATCCTTGCTATATTATACCTACCTATCTGAGTATCTTAAATTATTATTTTTATTCCATACAGTATATTAGTACCAGAAAAAATTATATTGAATATTATACTCTAGTTTAGTACATAATTTTAATATCTAATATCCATTACTATATTAACAATTACGATTTATGAGTAAACACTACATACTCATAATACAATCGTAAAATATGCTCATATTGCATAGTCCATACCAAGACATCAAGAGAACGCTACACACACAATATTTCAATGCAAAACTTGGATTAACATTTTCATTTTTATCTACTTCCACACATGTTAGAAATACGAAACAAAAATCTAATTATAACTAACAACATTATCTACCGTCTGATGGAGCTGATTTCTGATAAATGCATTTTTAAACATTTTATGAGCTGTTAAAATATAGATTTTTATGATTTTTTCAGCAGCTTGTAAAACGTCTATTTTAAATGCATATTTCAAAACTCAGCAGCATCACTCGTTAGATAATTTTGTTTTTATAATTTATTTTTATTTCATCTTTCTACAATATTCTCAAGTTGATAAAAATGATAAATGTATAAGCATGTTTTTGAACCAATAACGTGATTACACAACAATTAAAATAATACTAACGCAAGTCTATTTTAAAATTATTTAAAAAAAAAAATTAAAATATTTTAAAATTGTTTGATTTAAATTTTCCCTTATTTTGAATAATTCATCCTCTTAAGGATCTTCATTTCACGTTTCTCGAAGAAGTTTTGAATAGGTAATTTTTAACTCGTTTGGGTTGCTATTATTATTATGTGAAATATAAAACTTTGTTTTATAGTGTAAATTGACCATTACTGAGTTAACCGCATGGTTCGCACGTGTAAGCACAAGTCATTCACGTACGAGTCTATCGAAGAATTTTTATTTTTTTATAATAAACATGCAATTGAATTTCTATAATTGTAGTTTTCTGGGTAAGTGTAAACAAATAATATATCTATATAAGATTCATAAAAAAATCAAAATTTTAATCGTCTGTCATTTATTCAGACAAAATTATCTTATAAAATTATTTGGAAAAATATAGAATATATAATAAAGAATTAAGAACTCTCTTTAAAATTAAAGTTGAATTAGTTCAACACGGTAAATTTATGGAAATTTCAAGACTATTTTAGCGCTAGAAAAATCCATTGTCAAAGTATGATTTTATAAATAAAATAATTATTGCTTCATAATTTAAGCTATCAAATAAAATTATTTGTATTTATCATATGTTTATTTATAGATATTGGATTTTTAAAAAACAGATAGGTAATAGGGTGTGCCGAAAAACATAAAATATTGATAATCAAATTCTTTAGTTGGCATATAGAAGAATAATTAAATCAAGAAAACAAACAACCAACAAAATGTCTGTTAGAGCATTCTTGCCACCTAAATTTAACTTTGGAGCGTCCAACTATATAAAACTAATAGACTAGTCAAAATATTAACTTTCTCTTTCTCCATTGATTAGGTGCGTGACAAATGAAAGCATTCAGTGATATCTAAGGACAAAAGAGGTACCAAATTTAAAGAATTTGAAGTTCCCATGCCATACACAAACAGTAGAAAAGTGTGTCTAACTGGTAAAAGAATCAGCAAGTAAGATATGTTGGGAAAATTTGAAAGAAGGTACATCAGAGCAACGTTACATTCAAGATCAAAAATGCCAAAATTTGAATAAAAATCTCACTTTAAAATATAAATATAATAAAAAAGAACTTGGAAAAACTTAAATAATACATATTTTTTTTTTATAAAACGTTACCTTCTACTGCAGGGTGGATGGCAAGGTAAAGTGGAAAAGGACAGCCACCTCCACGTGGTGAATTTTGGTTTGTATGTAATAAGTATTAGTTCCATAAAAAGCAAAGAGCTGTTCATAATTTATTACAATTCTGAAATCGTAAATAACAATAGCATAAAAAAATAAAATTTTTTCCAAAAATCACAAAATTTTAGTCACAATGTGCGTCTTAAACATCTCAAAATAAACAGCTTAACCTTATTTTACATTATTTAACACACTAAACGAAAAAAACTTAAAAGTTATTAGAACTAAGAAAACTTATAATAATATGTAGGTTATAAAAAAATGAGCTAAAGCTAATCCCAACCTAAAGATATAAAAAATATTTCATATTTTCCCCCATAATCAAGAATTTAAATTTAACATTGGAATCATATTTGTTTATTTTGAATAATTTATTATAGACTATAGTTATATATATTAAAATAATGCAACTAATTAAGATTTTTTTTAAAATAGATCAAGGGGAAAATATCTGACCTGTCCCCCCTCCGTAAATCCTCCATAACTACACCATTGGCTGTATTATTTTTAGCTATTTATGCTAAATTGATTACAGTTATTCAATGATAGTTGTAGTTTTGTTATAATCTATGGTTGTAATTTTGTTAATAACAATTATTATAAAATGGATCATAAAATAAAAAATCCATGAACACGATCATTGTAATGTAATAAAAAAGAAGAGTTCAATGAAGACGATGTTGTTGAAGTATTTGATCAAAATACTCTTAGAAGACTGTAGTTAGCAGTTTGGGGATCCTAATTGTTCAAATAAAATAAAATTTATTATAAAAATAATAATATTTTATATACATATAGTTATAATACAAAATTAATATATATTATAAAAATATATAAAAAGGAAATATGCCTAGAATATTCACAAAATGTTTATAAAAATAAAAAATAGTTTCGCCTGTAGGTAGGTCATTATTTACCAAGAAGACGCTACACATGTGATTTAAAGGTTTCTGTAAAGGCAATTTTTATGAAATTTCTAATCATTTAAAAATATTTAAGTACATTTTAAAAGTTATTTAAAAATAGATATGTGTTAGTATCAATTTTTATTGCTGTGTAATCACGATATTTTTTAACATAAGTGTTTTACGAGAAAAAATTGTTCTCAGGCTGTAGTTGTAATCAAAAATCCAAATTTTGACACGTTTTTTTCGCAAAATAATTTTTACGATAAAAAAACATGCATGTGTGGTGTCCTCTTAATAGTATCAGCTTTTATCCTGATGATAACTTATAGTCAAAACTAGTTGTTACCCTTATAAACATTTTACGAATACTCTAGGCATATTTTCTTTGTATATACTTTTTATATAATATTTCTTAATGTATATAAGTTTTGTGTTATATAATGTATAAAATATTATTTTTTAAATATAGATTATGTAATATACTCGTATATATCGATGGTGTTTTGTAAAAAGGGCGTAACCCACAATTTTAAAATTTTTTAAAATGTTCAGGAGAAACAAAAAATTGTATAAAAAATACATTTTTTGTAATAAAATTTAGATAATTGTATATTTTGAAAATAGAAATGATATGTTAATGTTTAAAAAAACGATTATTTTATTAACTATTTTTATTAACTTTGTAATATTTGCTTAA